>JAJPUD010005381.1:29054-70914 GCA_023553655.1 Myrmecobius fasciatus
TAATTCACTTTCCTGTCATGACATCACTTCCCTGATGTCATGGTCCTCTTCGAGTAGGAAGGAGAAACAACCTCTGACAAATGATGGCTGGTTGACTGTGGCTAAGTCATTTGATCCCTGAATATCCCAGGAATTTTTGATATGGGATCTGAGAACTTGTTATTGATTTCTTGACCAATGAATTAAGACACAATTAATTGTATTTCACCACAAATGATTTCCTTTATAATTCTATGTATTCTATTTATGATTTTAGAAATATTCTGAACAGGGATGCATAATTTTTACAAATTACCAAAAAAGGCTAGGGGGACACAAAGATAATCAAGAACTCTTATTCTAAGATTATAAATTATAGAGAGTAGTTACTGGCATATGTTAATAGATGTAGTCACCATACTGGAAGTTCCCCACACTAGTGAAATTTCAGGTCTAGATCAAAGACTTCCTATTTCCTGATCACTTGTCTTCCCTCTCAAAAATTTTTTAAAAAAAATATTTCTTTATATATACTTAGGTAATACCATTTTTGATAGCAACCCACAGAATCTATATATAGATATGGTTACTGTGCCTTCAAAATGTTATAGAATTTTGATTAGTGATAGTTTAGCTGCCATTCTATCATTTCTGAAGAGACCACATTCTTATCATGACTTGAGAGGAAAATGTGAAAAGTCAGAAGGGAAAGAAAATGAAGAACACTTCCACAAAAGGATTGTTTCCACTTTTTTTTTTTCAAGGTGATTGGGGTTTAAGTGACCTGCCCACGTTCACACAGGTAACAAACTCCTATCTTTCATTGAAGCTTTATAAAGAGAGGTTTTTTTTTTGTTTGTTTGTTTTTTGCTTAAACAATTGAGGTTAAGTGACTTGCCCAGGGTCACACAGCTAGGGAATGTTAAGTGTCTGAGACCAGATTTGAACTCAGATCCTCCTGGCTTCAGGGCCGATGCTCTATCCACTGTGCCGCCTAGATTCCCCTATAAAAAGAATTTTTGAGAGACTTTTGACTACTATTTTGTTTTGTTTTGTTTTACTAAAGCTTTTTATTTACAATACATATGCATGGGTAATTTTTCAACACTGACCCTTGCAAAACTTTCTGTTCCAAATTTTTCCCTCCTTCCCCCCACTCCCTCCCCTAAATGGCAAGTTTGACTATTATTTTGAGAGAACTGAATAGTGAGATTTCCAGATGTGAGAAGTCACTGGTTAAAGTGATTGTTGGAAGTAATTCTGGCTTTGGTCTTTTTCACAGCTGACTACTTATTTAAAAAAAGATATTTAGGGGCATAGGTGGTGCAATAATAGATAGAGTGCCAGTCCTTAAGTCAGGAGAGCCTCAGTTCAGATTTGGCCTCAGACACTTAATACTTCCTGGCTGTGTGACCCTAGGCAAGTCACTTAACCCCAGGAACCTAAAGGAAAAAAAGATACTTAACTATTGTATTATTTATTATATTGTTAATATATTTCACAACCAGCAACTTTGATATTTTCTCAGCTATTAGGGGTTTCATTTCTATAGAAATGAGCAATCACTTATGGGAAAAATTGATCCAGTAGACATTTTACCCTCAATTTATCCAAAACCAAACTCATTTTCTTTTCCCCTAAACCCTCTCTACCTCCTATCTTCCCTGTTACTGTATCATTTTCTCAGTCATCAGGCTTGCAACTTAGTATCACTCTTCACTTTTTCACTACTTCTCACCCCCATGTCCAATTTGTTGCCAAAAGCTGTTGATTTTACTTTTGTAACTTTTCTCGAATATGTTCCCTTCTCTCTTCTGATGTTATCAGCACTTGGGTGCATGTCCTCATTACCTCATGACTGGATTATTGTAACAAACTGTGGGTTGGCCTGTCTGCTACTTATACCTCTCCAATACAGTCCATCTTCCACTCAGCCATTAAAGTGACTTTTTAAAAGCACAAGTCAGACCATGTTATTCGCTCCATCTTCTCTCACATTTCATAAACTCCATGGTTCCCCATTATCTTCAGGATAAAATCCAAAATCCTCTATTTGACATTCAAAACCCTGCATTAACATCTATTCCCTTTCCACCTTTCAGTCTTCTTACATCTTATTTTCTGCCATGTAGTCTTTAATTCAGTGATACTGGCCTCTGAGCTTTTCTACAAACTAGATATTCCTCTGATCTGGGCATTTTCTCTGGCTGATCCCCATGCCTAGAATGCTTTATCTGTCTGTCTCCTTCTCCCTCTCCCTTCCTCCCTCTTTAACTTTAACTGTCGTAGTCCTTCTTCCTCTCCCCCTCTTCCCCTCCCTCCCTCTCTGTCTCTGTCTCTCTCTGTGTCTCTGTCTCTCTTTTTCTCTGTCCCCCTCCCTTTCTCTCTCCCTCCTCCCCCCTCTCATAAACTCTTTATCCTATATATAGTTTGTACATATTTATTTACTTCTTGTCTTTTCCATTAAATTATACATATTTTTTGAGAATAGGGATAGTCTTTTGCCAATTTTTTTTTGTTTGTATCACCAGCACTTATCACATTCTTAACATGATAGATTTAATTAATGTTTATTGGAAGAATGACTCAAAGTTTTATTTAAAAAAAATTTTTTTTCTTGCTTTTTGCTGAGGCAATTGAGGTTAAGTGACTTGCCCAGGGCCACACAGCTAGGGAATGTTAAGTGTCTGAGAACAGATTTGAACTCAGGTCTTCCTGACTTCAGGGCTGGTGCTCTATCTACTGCGCCACCTAGCTGCCCCGACTGGAAGTTTTAAAATAAATGATACTTAGCCTAATAGAGCTGATAGCTAATTGATTAGTTAATGAAAAAGAGGTTGCAATTTTAGCAATATATAGACAAAATCAAAACCTATCTTAGATTACTTTGGATTTGGGGATGATAAGAATGAATTAAATTATATCAAGTCAAAAGACCGTAGAGATCATCATCTCTTTTTTATAATGAAAGATTATATTGAAAATGGAGAGTTCAAAATTGATTGTAGTTTTAATATTTTAGGATGGCAAACACCATTCATTGATTCTTCCATTTTGTTTCTTCCTATTTGGTTAAATTCAATTTTTAATTAATTTAGCTGGAAGAATATTGCACTTGGAAGCAAAACCTAGATTGAAATGGTTAGTTTTTGATGAATCACAAGAGAGAGAGCATGGCAAGATGAAGAAAGTCCTGGACTTTGAGGCAGAAAAGACCTTGATTCAAAGCTAGTGAATTCACATTCACTAGCTTGGTGACAGTGGGCATATGAACTCTGGACTATTTGGTGCTCCTCAAACCCTGCAGCCATACCTGGGATGCTCTACCTTCTTACCTCTTAGTTATCCCAGCTTTCTTCAAGAAATATATCAAATCCTGCTTCCCACAGGAAGCCTTTTCAGCCTCCCTTATTCTATTGATTTCCTTTGTGAAATTACTTTCAATTTGGTCTGTATATATCATATATGTATCTAATTATTTACATGCTGTTTCTCTTATTAAAATGTGAGCTTGGGGAAAGGAATTGGTTTTTTTTTTCTTCCTTGCCTTCTCAGTACAGGATTTAATTAGCACTTGTTTACTGACTTAACTTTCAATCTCAGTTTTTTCCTCCATAATATAGTGTTGTTAATAGTAGCAGTGATTTACTCCAGATTATGATAAGGATCAAATGGGATGATATACACAAAGTACTATATCAGCCTCAAAGGATTATAAAAATGTCAGCTATTATTATCCAATCTTACGCTCAGTTTCCTCATCTGTAATGTTGGAATATAAATTTGTTCTCAGGATTGAGCAAAAAGTGCTTTGCAAATTGTACTCCAGCTAAGATAGTGGAGTAAAGGCAGGAATTCACTCTCCCAAATCAACAACAAAAAAATGGAATGAAACAATTTTCCAGTCCAAGGCAGGTTAGATGTTTGAGGAGAAAGGTTTATCTCACTCATACACCAGAGCATGGGCCAAAAAATAGTGACTGCAAAATGTAAGGTACCATAGAATTGTGAGAATTGTATAGGGAAATGTACTAGACCTAAAGAATATTTGGGGCATAGTTCAGTGAAGGTGGTGATTCTGAAGCTCTCAGATAGTCAGAGGCTAGACAACCAGTCAGAAGGAGATAATGGGGGACACTTTGCTGGTACTGGCTGTAGGAACTCTGTTGCATTGCCAAAAAGAGAGATCTGGGTCACAGGCCCAGTTTGCAGTCCCAGATGAGGAAGAACAAAAGAGTGTGTGACCACAAGGAAGCAGGGATCCTGGTCACAGGTCTAGAGCAGAAAAGAGTACTTGTATTCACTCATAGACCAGAGCATGGGCCAGGAAGATAGTGACTACCAAAAGTAAGATCCCATAGAATTGCCCTAGAAATGTACTAGACCCAAAATTCATTTGGTATAGGGATTCTCCCAAGAGAAACATCCTTTATTAATGCAAGTTCCCACTATCTTTGTTCTCTTACAAAATTGCTTGGAGCCATTGCAAAGATACATAACTTATCCAGGGTTATAAAGCAAGAATATTCAATTCTTGAAACCATGTCTTTTTATTCATGAATATATTCTGTGCAACCTACCACTTGCACAACCAACATATTTGCCCACCTCATAGAGCTGTTGGGGTGTTCAATGAGATCATGGATATAAATAACATTCTAAGCTACTAAGGACCTTGTAAATGTCAGTTATTATTATTATCTATGCCATTTCTCTTGGTTATGGCCCAGATTCCTCTCAAGTCTAAGGCTTACAAAAACACCACTGGATATAACAGGAATTTGGAAATTTATTTTACTTTTTGCCATTTTACCTTTTTGCCATTTTAATTCTTGCCATTGGTTAATACTGTTACAGAACTATAACTGGGCAATTGTGCACTACTAGGTTACCTCTGTAAATCACCCTGCCCTCTCTTTTGTCCCTTGTCCCCATCAGGCAATAAGTTTCTCAAGGGCTTCCTCAGTTTCCTTTTTTCTGTGAGCCATTTGGTCATTTAGCTGGGCATGACCCAGTGGCTTGACAGGAATGTCCAGGGGATAGATAACTACCAATTTGGATAAAGTTGCTCTTGTTGCTGCTAGAATTGCTCTTTTAGCAGGAATTGTGACTCCCAACAAAGAGAAAGCAATTTATTTAGGGGGTTTGAGATGAAATCTTGGGCCTATAAAGTTTAATCCACAAAACTTGCTCATAAATCCCTCTGTTTATCAGGCTCTGCTCAGCACAAGCCACTTCCATGCTAAATTGCATAGGTTTAAAAAGTGGCATTTTGGTGAATCATAGATATGTCTAATTACATTATAATGCTGGGGGAGGGGGGATATGGGAAAAGTGTGAAAATGTCATTTCGCTGTCCTTCATAATGAGATTATGATCTTATCTATTTCTCCACTGTTATTGATCTAGTCTTCTGAAGTCTTTTTTTTCTTCTCCAAATTCCACAGCCCATTCTTCCTGGGACTGTATAATTTTGGTCTCTTCATTTTTGAGTCTGCCTTCATATTTTGGTTGTACTGAAGTAGCACACATTGGAAATTTAATTCAATTAAAAAATTCTTAAATATCCTCATTTATAGAGGGTACACTAAACTCTTAGAGAGCTGCCAAGTACGTATGAGGACCCTCCTATAAAATATATGTGGCAAAACCATGTTACTGTTCTTCCATGATAGCACAAGACTAGGAGTCACAAGACTTGTTCCAGTTCTTCCGTTTTCTAGCTACGTGACAATGGGCAAGTCATTTATGTCCTAGTAAAAGTCTTACTTGCTCAATTGTTTGGAATTTGGTGGCTCAGAGTGAATGTATTTAGCAATTGCTTTCTATTCTGTCCAGAAACTCCAAGAGTCTTCCCCTTCCAGCTTGATTCTTTTCTGGTGGCAAACTAGGTCATCTTTTATTGCAATTCTTTCCTGGTATTCAATCACTGAATAGGTGTTGGACAAAGTGAGCCCTGGGAAAGACCTTAACTTAAAAAAGCTAAGGCATGATGCCATTGCATCCTGGACCCTCCCCCTGCATTCTGGACTATAGCCAAATATCTTGATTTATGTCTTGCCACTGGACTCTGATGATTCTGGGGGAGAAATTGAGACTTGTAACTTTGCCCAGTTCTGCCTCACTTAAATCCAATTTATTTGTAAGTCAAGATATCACACTCATGATGTCATTGGTCCTATTTGAAAAAGGAGAAAAAATAAGAAACAACAAAATTTATGTCCCAATTCTTTCACTTTCAACTTGCTGGAAAATGTACAAATTGCCTCACCTCTGGGATTCTTGATTTCCCCATGTGTAAAATGAGGCTGTTCCCAACCTTCTCTTCTTTCTTCTAGCCTCCTAGATCACTTCTACTCTCATCATTTTAGTTAGGGACTTACCGTCATCCTTTCCTAAAACAAAGTGCTACTTCTTCTTTCTTATTCTACATGGAAAGAGTTCTTGGCATAATTTCTTGTTCTTTACTTTTTTTTACTGACTCCAGTGTTTGATGAAAACCTAGACTTTCTTAGCAAGACCAAAAGTTCCACATGTACTTCTCTTTAATTTCTTTTCTAGTTTTTTTCGTTGCTATCTGCAAACAGGCCCACTTTCCCCTGATTCTAAAAATCAAAACAAAACAAAAAAAAATAAGAAAAAAATCTTTCCTTGGTCATTAGCACTTCAAACTATCTTTACATATCTCTACTTCTTTTCATAGCCAAAATCCTAGAAAAAAGTTTTTATTGTCTCCATGCCCTTCCCTCTCAACCCTGAATTTTTTTTTTGTAATTTAGCTTTCAAATTCATCACAGCTAAAATAACTCTTATCAATGTTATCAATCATCTCTTAATTGCCAAATTTAATGTTATTTTTTTAGACCTCATTTTATCAATTTATCTGTCTTCCTTAACAATATCTCTTGGATATGTCCTTTTATTTCCAGTTACAAAATTACCAACCTACTTCAGGACATCATCATCTCTCTTCTGGATTATAGGAATAGTTTCCTAATTGATTGTTTTCCCTGAGTCTCTCCCCTCTTCAATCCATTCTCTATGCAACTGCCAACATGATAATTTGGCTTCATTCAAATTTTTCAGCCTTATTATAAATTGCTCCCTTTCCTATGATTTATAATTTGGCCAAATGGGTATTTCTTTTTATCCCTCACATGTGGCTTCCCATTTTCTATCTACATGCGTTGGTACAATGTATACTACTTTCCTGGAATTTACTCCCTCCTTACCTTTTCTTTCAAAAGCCTTGTTTCCTTAAAAATTCACTTCTACACTCTTTGCAGATGACATGATGGTATACTTAGAGAACCCTAGAGACTCAACTAAAAAACTACTAGAAACAATTCACAACTTTAGCAAAGTTGCAGGATTCAAAATTAATCCACATAAATCATCAGCATTTTTATATATTACCAACAAAGTTCAGCAGCAAGAGATACAAAAAGAAATTCCATTCCAAATAACAGATGATAGGATAAAATATTTGGGAATCTATTTGCCAAGGAAGTCAGAAACTATACGAACTAAACTACAAAACACTTGCCACACAAATAAAATCAGACCTAATCAATTGGAAAAACATTAAGTGCTCATGGGTAGGCAGAGCGAATATAATAAAAATGACAATACTACCCAAACTAATCTACTTATTTAGTGCCATACCAATCAAACTCCCAAGAAATTATTTTACAGATCTAGAAAAAATAGTAGCAAAGTTCATTTGGAAGAACAAAAGGTCAAGGATTTCAAGGGGATTAATGAAAAAAAAAAGGCAGATGAAGGTGGCTTTGCTGTACAAGATCTAAAACTATATTATAAAGCAGCGGTCATCAAAATCATTTGGTGCTGGCTAAGAAATAGAGCAGTCGATCAGTGGCATAGGATAGGTTATCAGGACAATCTAGGCAATAACCTTAACAATTTAGTGTTTGATAAACCCAAAGACCCCAGCTTTTGGGATAAGTACTCACTATTCGGCAAAAACTGCTGGGAAAATTGCAAACTAGTGTGGAAGAAATTAGGGCTTGACCCATACCTAACACCACATACCAAGATAAGATCTAAATGGGTTCAAGATCTAGATATAAAGAGTGATTTTGTAAGCAAGTTAGAGGAATGTAATATAGTTTACCTCTCAGACCTGTGGAGATGGAATAAATTTATGTCCAAAGAAGATCTGGAACTCCTAATTGAACACCAGATGGATAATTTTGATTATATTAAGTTAAAAAGTTTCTGTACAAATAAAATGAATGCAGACAAGATTAGGAGGGAAGCATCAAATTGGGAAATCATCTTTACATTTAATGGTTCTGATAAAGGCCTCATTTCTAAAATATATAGAGAATTGTCTCATATATATAAGAATTCAAGCCACTCTTCGATAGATAAGTGGTCAAGGGATATGAACAGACAATTTTCAGATGATGAAATTAAAACCATCTCTAGTCATATGAAAAGTTGCTCCAAATCACTATTGATCAGAGAAATGCAAATTAGGACAACTCTGAGATACCACTACACACCTGTCAGATTGGCTAAAATGACAGGAAAAGATAATGACGAATGTTGGAGGGGATGTGGGAAAACTGGGACACTAATACATTGTTGGTGGAACTGTGAACGGATCCAACCATTCTGGAGAGCAATTTGGAGCTATGCTCAAAAATTTATCAAACTGTGCATACCCTTTGACCCAGCAGTGTTTCTACTGGGCCTATATCCCAAAGAGATCTTAGAGGAGGGAAAGGGACCCACATGTGCAAGAATGTTTGTGGCAGCCCTTTTTGTAGTGGCTAGAAACTGGAAACTGAGGGGATGCCCATCAATTGGAGAATGGCTGAATAAACTATGGTGTATGAATGTTATGGAATATTATTGCTCTGTAAGAAATGACCAGCAGAACGATTTCAGAAAGGCCTGGAGAGAATTGCATGAACTGATGCTGAGTGAAACGAGCAGAACCAGGAGATCATCATACACAGCAACAACAGTATTACATGATGATCAATTCTGATGGACATGGCTCTCTGCAACAAAGAATTGTCTCAAACCAGTTCCAATTGTTCACTGAAGAAAACCATATATACCCAGAGAGAGGAATATGAAATATGGACCACAACATAACATTTTCATGATCTCTATTGAGGTTTGCTTGCATTGTGTTTCCTTTCTCTGATTTTTTTTTCTTGTAGATAGGATTTTTCTTGCACAACTTGTCAAGTATTTCAACATTATTAACATGTAGTGGACTTCCTGCCATCTAGGGGAGGGGAGGGGACTGGGGGTAAAAGTTGTAATGGAGAGCTTTGTAAAGATCAATGCTGGGGAACTACCCATACATATGTTATACAAAAAAAAAGCTCTAATAAAAAAAAAACAAAACAAAAAACAAATTCACTTTTAGCTTTTACTTATTTTTCTTTATTCCACTTTCTCTTGCCTCAGTGGGAGGAAACAAATGCCATCACCAAAATGCTTGTGCCAAATATGCATAGTTAAGCAAAACACATTTCCACTGTGACCATGCCCCAAAACATCTTATCTATATTTTGAACACTGAATCTGTCATCTCTGTCAGGAGATAGGTGGTACATCATTGGTACTCTATAATCACAATTGGTCACTACATGGGTAGTATATTATTATTAATTTTTACAGGTGAAGAAACAAAAACTTAGAAAGAAGGAAAAAACTCACAAGGACATTATTAAATTTGACCTTAATGATGTCATCAACAATAATTTATAATGAAGATCAGAGAAATTTTGCAAACAATTTTAGTCCCATGTATTAACCATACAATTGCTCCCAAATTATATTCACCTGTTCCTTTAAAAGGACACTAAATAGGCTCAGCTGGTCTTGATGAATTAGTCTCTCCCCTGAAACAGGGAAATTGAATAACTCATTATCAGCACATTTTATGGAAACGGCAGGACTCCAAATTGTTGGTAATTTAAGATACACATTTTAAAAGCGCATGAATTAATTCAAAGGAATGAAAGAGATTAAGAATAAATTTATTCCATCCTCTCTTAATGAAATATAGTGGATGATGATGTTATAAAAAATGGGAAGCAGACTTTGTAATATGGCACAATTGGGAATTTAAATCACTGGATCTCCATCTCACTGTGTGTGCAAAACCCCCTCTCCCTCTGTAATGCACAGAGAAACTGAGGCAGAATAGAGATTGGAGACTTTTAATAGTTAGTAGTGGAGAATTTGGACTGGCAGCCAAATTAACCAGCCATCTGGATAGGACTCATGTCTCAAAGTATCCGGCAGTGAGTGAGGGTCTCCAGGGACTCTTATAGGGCTCTGATGCTCAGGGAAACAAAGGCAGAAGGAGTGTTAGAGCACTGGGGGATAGAAGTTCCAGGAAAGGACCATAAATTCAGTTCTGACAGGTTGGGGGTATGGAGGAAGGATCATAAATTCTGATAAGGAGCTAGGAGACACTGAGTCTGAGACCAGAAAGATATGCCCAAACACTGGAAATAAGCCATCTGGGGTTTTATGACTCTTTGGAATACTAAGTGGCCAGAGTTCCTAGCCCTAATTATCTCAGTCCTAATGGCGAGGAAGTGGGGTTGCCACTGAGGCAGAATAATTCAGGGAAATTGAGGCAGAACTCAAAAGGGAAACTGAGACATGGGAACTGAGGCACAACACCCCAAATCCAATAAACTTGCTTGTCATGACATCATTTCCTGGATGTCTTGGTGCTTGCTCTTCAAGGACAAGCAATAATATTTCTATTACTTTTCTGTCCATTGTCCAGACATTCAACTGGGGTTTGTTTGCAATCCTTAAAGCTATATAGATGTCAACTATTATTATGCAACTCTCACTTCTCATCCCCTGGCTTTGGCTTTTTAATACTCTTTGAAAGATATGATTTAGCTAATTTCCTGACTTTTGTTTCTGACCCTACTATCCTAAACTGATTGTATGGTGGTACAATGCAGCTAGATATATAGTGGATAGAGTGCTAAGCCTGGAAGATGGAAATGGCAAATCACTTCAATGTCTCTGCCAAGAAAACCCCAAATGGGGTCAGAGAATTGGACACAAAACCACTAAACAAAGACACAATGCTCAAAGTTGTGATCCAGGTGCCTCCTTTTCCCTGATTTTTCTCTTTCTCTATCCAGACTTCAACAGAGGCTCTGCTTGTGTCTAAGGACTTATGGTCCCAAGTGGAAAGAAAATCCGATTCTGAGCTTGGCAGAAGTCATTCTTCTCTAAACAATGATGAAAGTTAACTTGGTTAACTTTATGTATATACATGCTAAAAAATAAATTCGTTAGCAATTAAAATTCTCAGTAGTCAGTATGAAAAAAGGTAGCCATTTGTAAGTCATTTGAACTAATCTTTAGTAACCAATAATCAGGCACTAATTAGCTAATTTGCTCAGAATTGTTTTCTTGGTAAAACATTTAATTAGTTCATTGCAGAGAAAAAAAGAGTTGAATAGTAATTAAGTGTCAATTAAAGGACTTTATGTGTAAACAAAGTAACAGACTGGTTAAATAATAGCATTTGGTAAACTAAATGATTAAAGGTAATTAGATAAGAATTGCTCTATGCCAGCTATGTTTATTGTACTGGATTAGTCTTGCCTGGTTCACAACTGATGAAGTGTTGTGTCATAGGTAATTCTCCATCACTTATATTTTCCTTTTTTCACATATATATTTTTTCTTTATATGTCCAAAGTTTAAAAATTATTTAATTTCATAGCTCACTGGAAACCAGTCTTCATTTATTACAACTGCATGAGCCCCTTTGATTAGGTCTGTGACCATAATCTATGGTTGGGACTGACAGAAGCTAGTGTTAGGACATTACTACGAGACTACTTTCTGAGTCACTGTGATTATTGCTATCATTATTTACAAGAATAAGCTCTTGATGTTGCCTAAGACCCTTCAGGTAGTAAGATTTTTGCTTTAGGAGACATTTCACATCACTGCACAATAGAATCATTATCCAACAAACTACAATTTTCAAAAACACACTTCTTAAAGCTCTAAAATACTGAATACTTTGCTCCTAATTGGTCTGTCAGATTCATCTCAATATTCCAGTCCATCATACATGGAAAAATACAGGAAAAATTTAGAACACAAAGTTTTGCAAGGATGAATGTTAAAAACTATCTTTGCATGAATTTTGAAAATAAGAAACTATTATTAAAAATTAAGATAACTTTGAATTCCAAATTCTCTCCCTTCTTTCCTCCTTCCTCCCCTTATTGAGAAGGCAAACAATTTTATATTAGGTCATGTTATGAAGGAAAACATATACCAGAAGGGAAAAAAAACACAAGAAAAATAGTGTCAAAAAGCATGCTTAGTTTGTATTCAGAGACCATCAGTTCTTACACTGGGGATGGATAGTATTTTTTTTAATCATAATTTCTATAAAGTTCTTTTGGATCATTGTATTATTAAGGATAGCCAAGGGGCAGCTAGGTGGCGCAGTGGATAGAACACCAGCCCTGAAGTCAGGAGGACCTGAGTTCAAATCTGGTCTCAGACACTTAACATTCCTTAGCTGTGTGACCCTGGGCAAGTCATTTAACCCCAATTGCCTCAGCAAAAGAGCAAAAAAAAAAAAAAAAAAAAAGAATATCCAAGTCATTCACAGCTGAGTGAGGGTAAGCAGTACAAAGTTACCTGCCTCACTTTCTCCTCCAGAGCTATATGGCAAGATATAAATCAGAATGGTTGAAAATGGTCCTGGATGCAGTGGGAGACTTTTCAAACTAAAATATTTTCTAAGTTTCAGTTTGTTTGAGGCCACACCCAATTAGTGATTAAGGATAGGTAAGAAATGAGGCAAAGAATGGCCTCTTTTACCTAGTTAAAAAAAATTCAACCTGGGAGAAGACCATCAGGGTTTCCGGCCAAAACAGGAAAAAATTACATTCATTCTGAGCCAACCAGGCACAAACAATGACCAAGTAGAGACTAGACTGGCACTTACTCTTGGCCAATGAATCAGAGCCTTTAAATTTGCATTTAAAGGATGGGCCTTAAGAAATAAATCTAGCCTGTAGATCTCAAGATCTCTTGCAAGGTTTTGATGATGAAAATTTACATTTCTTTGGGCAGAGCACCCACAGGTAAGGTATGATACCCCTGTGGATGAGAAAGAGGAAGGAAGAAGGAAAGAAAAAGGTGAGGGGGGGAAAAAAGGAAAGAAGGAATAAAAATATTTTTATTCACTGGTTGTTGTTTATCCTTTGTTCTCAAAGAGGACCTTGACATCTGGAAGGTGATGATATGATTTGCAAGTGAATTGGATTTTCATGAAGAAGGGCTATAAAATCACCAGCCTTACTTTCTCTCCTGGAGCCAAAGGAGTCCAGTGGCAAGATAAAGATCAGGATGTTTGGACCTGGCCCCCACTGCTGCTTTAAAGTACTTGTGAGATGGGACACAAGAATTTGTTATTCCTCCAATTATTTTCAGCTCCTATGCACATTTTTTTTAGTCATCTTATTGGACTGGGTATGATTCTGAGATTCCCCCACTCACCTTTATCATATTCTTCTTAGAGTGGGAAAGCTAACAAGAGGGGTAGCTTTAATTTTTTTTCCTAGCAGTTTTGGTCTTCTAGAAATGCCCCGCTTAGTATTTCTTGTGAAATACAAAGAAGAAAATTATGAAGATCTGATGACCCTTTAATTCAATCAAACTTGTATGTAAAGCTTTTTTAAGATTATTCCTCTACTGCCTGCTAAATCTTTACCTATTTTTATTTCCTTTTATTTGGAAAAAAGCCCTAGTTGTCCTTTCCTCTGATCAATAAATAACTTAGTTGGGTAATATGAAAAATAAATTTTACGTTCATACTTTTTTGATAACCATCTTATATTCATCTGTTCTCTGATGCAGATTGCCTTCTTTTAAAGAGACCCTGGCTGCCTTCCAGTGACAGCTGTTTAAATATACTATACTGTATTACTTTATGATAATTGAAGGAATTTAAGGGAGCCATTTTGACTATGCAGTTTTCCCCTCATGTGATGACTATAGAATCTAACCTCATGTGTAAGTTGTAGAACATGTCTCACTAGAAAGAATATTGATCTTTTTTAACCCTTTATTTGTGTACAGGTGCTGATCTTCAGTAAATATTTGCTAATCCACAAAAATATCAAGTCTTTATTTCTTCAAGAATTTATTTATGGGTACATCTACATAAAATATGTGATTATATATAGAAACATAAGTATACACATTATATATGTATTTGTGTGTGGGTATACATGTATGTATATATAATTTTATATGTATATTATACACATATATTCATATATCCTTTTCTTTCTGTTTCCTCTGGATCTTCTTCAGTCTTCTCTTTTATTCCTCCAATTCCAAATACTTGCAAACTGAGAGTAGCTTTACTGATATTATGGAAGATAGAATAGTCCATTGTATAGAATTTTAAAATATTTCACTCTTTTGTGCTGTGATTTGAATGAAGGGAAAAAGAGACAATGAAGAGTAATGGGGTTTAGATAAGAAGATAATCATTGAAGGTTAGATTCATTGAGAAACTTTCTGGAAATGGTGAAACTTGTCCTTGGAAGGAAGGATTTTGGTAAATATAGATGGAATAAATAAAGATAGTAGTATTGGAAGGGGAAGGTACCTTAGAAAGGGGAAATGGTATGACACATAGGAGTTGATAAGCATTTATGCTGTATTTGTAACTTCTGAAATTATTTCCCACAACACATAGTATAACAGAACTTCAAGAGTAGAATGGAACTGATTTACTTGAATGAGAATCATCTCTAGAATCTACTTAACAACTAGCCATCTACCTATTGCTTAAAATGAGGAGAAATCCATTAATTACTAAATCAATTCACTTGATTTTTGGATGGTCTTATTGATAAGAAAGTTTTCCCTGTCTTTTAATTTTATGAACCTATCAACTTAAATATTTTTTTCTCCATGATAGATGATTAATTCCCCATGGCATTCTTTTTTTTTTCCATGGCATTCTTAAAGAGTAAAGAGCTGGGTATGGAAGTAGGTGCCTGTTGTCCCTGTTGCAGAAGAGCCCGAGACTGGTGCATAACTTGAATTTGGGAGTTTTGAGTTGTAGTGGGCTAAAACCAATTATAAATTTCACAGAGTTCAGTGCCAATATGAGGCCACCAGGATGCTTAAAGAGGGGCAAAGTGGACCGGGTCAGACATGGAGCAAGTCAAATGTATTGATCCGTAGTGGGATCCAGACTTTAAGTAAACCATTGCTTTCTAGCTTTGGTCAGATAGAAGAAATCTACCTTGAGAAAAAAAAATTAAAGGAAAGTTTATCCATCACATATTTCTATGGAGAAAGCTTTTTTATAATTAATGGTTTATTAAAGAAAATCCAGTAATCTCTCAATCTGTTTTATCTTCTATGCATACTCACCTTTTTCCCCTTTGCATTTCTTTTCTTTCTCCTCAATCCAAGTTTCTCTCTCTCCCTCTCTCTTTCCCTCTCCCTCTCCTTCTCCCTCTCCCTCTCCCTCTCCGTCTCCCTCTCCGTCTCCCTCTCCCTCTCCCTCTCTGTCTCTGTCTCTCTCTCTCTCACACACACACACACACACACACACACACACTTTTTTTCCCATATCATTTACTTCAGATGGCTGTAACTTTATTTCAGTAGTTCAAGTTTGAGATTAGAGCAAAATAGAACACTCATGGAACATCTGACAGTTAACAAAAGGAGACTTACTTAGCCATAGCAGTGAAAGTATATTCAGCAAGTATACAGCATTTGGTTTAGTTAACTCTTTGTTTTATGGTTGGTCATTCTGAAGCCTGAGAGAGGATCCAGGTGATTCCTAGTACTCTGAATTTTTTTTATTTACCTACATTACTAACAACATCAGTGGTGTGAGCCTTTAGTCAATGAGCCAATTAAGACTCAAAGATAGGATATCTGTTAAGAAAAAAAAGTCTGAGTTTACACAGGGTAGGACCCTGGTATATTGCTTCCATCCCAAGCATTTTCCTTTGACTATTCTTGTCAGGTCTTCAGAGGTTCTTTTTTAAGGTGACTGCTGCTCTTGCTGGCATTGCTGCTGTTGTTATGACTAACTTTGGCAGCTGCCATGAGGGAAATTATGCTGCTGGTTGCAGCAGCTGTCAATAGTAGCAGCACCAGGATTTACTGACTTGTACAATGGCAGTAGGAAGTAATTTACTTATAACCTTCTTTATCCTGTTTCAAATCCTCATACATTGTAGTCTTTAATAAATGGCAACTAACTATAACTTTTAGAAAAAGGTACATTGGTAGAAGTTTGCTTACCTAGGAGTTCCCAATATTAATGAACCCACAGTTTCTCGCTTTCTCTTTGTTTTTATATTACTTATGCTCATCATTATCTATCCCTTTTCCTTTCCTAGAGTGGTATTCCTTATAACAAAGCAGGGAAAAAAGAGGAAGAAACAATGAATAAAAACTGGTCAATATATCAAGAGTCTGATTATAAAATGTGGTATTCCACACCCTAGACTACTATCTCTTCAAAGAAGTGGGATGAAGTACTTTTTTCATTGTTACTTATTCTTGCTTTGCAGGATTATAGGCTTTGACAAAAGAGACCTAAGCCAGTGACTCAACCTTTTGCTTTGTCATAAACCCACTGGGCAATCTTGTGAAACCTAGGGACTCTTTGCATAACAATATTTTTTAATGCATTGAATATACAAAATTTCAAACAAAACCAATTATATTGAAAAGCTATCAAACTATTCACAAAAACCAAGTTCATGGACCTCATTAACGATTCTTGATTTTAGTCCAATCTTATAAGGAAGAAAACCATCTAGAAAGATGGTCCTACCATAATGAAAAAGTACAGAGATACTGAAGAAAGAAGCAGTTCATACCAGTATGCTAGTATGTAGGCTTACTAAGGGAGTTTATTCACCAAGCCAGTTTTAGTTATTCTCAGGACAATGGTAGATCACACTATTCTTGGCCTAGGCCAGATTTTAAATAGAAACAGAACAAAGAAGGCTTAGTATCAAGAGATGGTCCATGGTCACTTGGATGGGTACATGTAAATTTTCCCATGGGAACTGTTTTACTACTTGCAACAATTGTAATGCCATAGGTTATATTCCATTATTCATTCAAATTCTTGTGACCTGTTCACATATTGTTGTGCCACAGTTCCCATGTCTCAGTTTCCCTTAATTGTTCTGCCTCAATAGCAATCCCCCTCTACCCTCCCCATTCTGACCATTCAGAAATAATTGGGCTGCAGAGTAATAGCTATTGGCATTCCAAAAAATCATAAAACCCCCAGATGGCTTATCCCAAATACCTAGACCTACCCCTTATTTTTTGGCTTCAGACTCAGTGGCTCCTAGCTTATCAGAATTTATGATCCTTTCTCCATTTCCCCAACCTGTGAGGACTGAATTGATAGTCCTTTGCTGCAACTCCAGGCTCCCCAGTGCCCTACCCCTCCTTTTGCCTCTTGAGCTCTTTGTTCCCCTGAGCACCAGAGCCCTATAAGAATCCTTGGAGCAAACTCACTAATCGCTGGATACTTTGAGATCCAGATAGCTGGTTAATGGCTGCCAGTCTAACTCTCAGGGACCGGGTGCTTTGAGACAAGAGTCCCATTCAGTCCCACCCATAGCTATGAATTCTAAACTCTCTATTACCATTAATAAAATAATAAATAATCTCTAATCTGTAGTACTGCCTCAGTTTCTCTTAGAGCATTACAATGTTAATAATAATAGCAGTGATAATCATAATGATGATGATAATAGAACCTATCTGGCAGTGGTGTTGCAAGGGTCAAATGAGAAAATATTTGTAAAGCACTGCCAGGAAATATATAAATGATTTTGGATGACTAGGTAGTGTAGTAGATAGAATGCTAGGTATGGAGTCAGGAAGACTTCAGTTCAAATCCAGTTTCAATCATTTACTAACAAGTCACTTAACCTCTAAGTAAATCATTAATGGGGGGAGAAGAATAGTCCTTATCTTCTAGGGTTGTTGTGATAATCAAATGAGATGATATTTGTAAAACACCTAGAACAGTGCCGGAACATAGTAGGCCTATATAACTGTTAACTATTATTATTGTTGTTAAATGATTGTAGAACTGGATGTAGTAAGCATTAACCAGCATCATTTAAAAAATGCAATTGACTAAATCTTAATAGAAGACATAGGGATGGTATAGATTAAGTAGTCTTTGAACATCATCTTGTCTATATGCTCTCAGATCATTGACTAGTTAGAGCAAAAGTAAACAAAATTATATTTAAAAAGGGAAAATATAAGAAAATGCTACATGTAATCATAGCAATTTCAATTGTATGTTTAAATAAACTGTGGATGAAGCAAAATTCAGAAGAAACCAAAGTTATTTGTGGCCAAATAAAAAAAAAGTCTTTAAATCATTAATAATTAAATGAAATTTAGAGATGCTGAAGTTCTACCTCATATCTATCAGATGAGAAAAAGTGTTAAAAAAGGAAAATGACAAAAGTTAGAAAAGATGTGGGAAAATAGGTAGCTCAATGAACTCTTGGTAGAGTTGTGACTAGTTCAGTCATTCTGGAAAGGAATTGCCCCAGAGGTATTCATCTGTGCATGCCCCTTTGACCCTGTGATAGTTCTACTATGCCTCCATCCAAAAGAGATCTAAGAAACAGGAAAGAACTAATATGTACCACAACTTTGAAAACTTAGGAACTCTGGTCAATAAAGTGAGCAATCATGATTCCAAAGGATTCATTTTAAAATTTGCTCCCACCTCCTGACAGAGAACTGATGAACTCAGAGAAAAGGTTCTGTTTTAAACAAGACCAATGAGGGAATTTGCTTTGCCTGGCTATGCATATTTGTAAAAGAGAATTTTGATTTTCTTTCTGTTATAGTAGGAGCAGAAAAATTGGAAGTAGAGAAGGCATGTTTTTGTTGACTGAAAAAAGAAAATTAATTAAAAAACAAATCATCAGTTGATGTTGAAAAATGACAACAGAATTATATCTGTAAGTGACCTTAGAGGCCATCCATTTCCATGCTGTCATGCTACAGAAGAAATTGAGGGCCCAAGAGTTTATATGCTACAAGTGTCAAAAATAGGAGTTCTGAAATGAGAATCTGGGTCCTCCAACTCTAAACCTAGTGCTTTTTTCCGTTGTGCTAATAGGAAAAAGACAAAGGTAATAATATAGATTTTGAATTCAACTAAATTCAACTCGATAAATATTTAACCTCTAACTTCTTTCAAGGTGGGGGTTTCTCAAATAAAGCTTTTTTGATCTCTGAAACATCATCTTATTTTTATTATTCTCTTCAGCTTCAAATTTCATTGTACTTACTTACCTATGAACAAGGTGAACTTCTGGTAAGGATGTAAGTTAGTTAAGCACAATGACTTTCCTTTTTATTGTTGTATCTCTATTGTCTATCATGGTGCTTTATACACTTTCTATTAAATAAGTACTTGATGAAAGTTCCAGTTGGATTAAAGTAGATCTTTCTTAGTTCAATTCTGGCCTCATATACTTACTAGCTGGATGATCCTGGGCAATTCACTTCACCCCACTTGCCTGAAATTCCTCATCTGTAAAATGAGCTGGAGAAATTATAAACCACTCTAAAAACCATTTGCCTAGAATACCCCAATGAGATCACAAAGAGTTAGACACAACTGAAAAATGACTGAACAGCAACTTGAAAATATATATTAAAAATATATCAAATATTATTATTAATAATTCTATTATCACACATTATATTAAATAATTACAAAATTTTAAAATAAATACTTACATTCATGCTTGTAATTTAGTTGAATATAGCCTTTTAGTTCATGGAAGATTTTAATTTATGCAAGGCAATTATAGTAAGGGATTCATGAAAGTCCAGAAAATAATGAGTAGGAAGACAGCAATGGTGTAGAATACAAAACAAATTGATAGAGGAGATGTCAAAAGATTAAAAGCATAATTCTTTCACAAAAAACTCAAAAACAGGTTAAAGAGGAAATGAGTCTACTGAGAACCTTATTTGATATTGAGCCAAACAAAATCATTCTGAGAGCATTTATGGACAGGCATGCCTTTAATTTCCAGTTCTTTATCTGTAAATAAAGCTGTTATATATTTTTGTATATATAAGTTCTTTTGAAAAATCTTTTTGGATTATATACCTAATAATTCAAAATTTTTATTCAGTTCTGATCTTTTCATCAGGAATGCTTGAAAATCATTTATTTCATTGAATGTCCTTTTTCCCCCTTAAAGGATTATAATTCAGTTTTTCTGAGCAAGTGATTCTTGATTGTAAAACCAGCTTCTTTATCTTCTAGAATGTCATATTCCAAGTTCTCTGATCCTTTCATGTAGAAGCTGCTTAATCTTGTATTATCATGACTGTGGCTACAAAAATTTTTTTTCCCTGGATGCTTGTAATATTTTATGCTTGACCTGGGAGTTCTGGAATTTGACTATAATATTCCTAGAACTTTTCATTTTGGAACCTCTTTTAGGAAGTGAGAAGAAGATTCTTTAAATTACCATTTTGCTCTCTGGATCTATAATATCAAGGCAGTTTTACTTGATAATTTTTTGGAAGGTGATATTGAGTCTCTTTTTTTGATCATTGCTTTCAGGTAATTTTTTATTTTAATTTTTAAATTTTAAAATGACCTTTTTTCAACTTATTTTCTATTTTTTTCATTCTTCATTGTTTCTTGATCTTTCATGGAGTCATTAACTTCAACTTGCCCAGATCTAATTTTTAAGGAATTACTTTCCTAAGTGAGATTTCAGACCTCTCTTTCCATTAGCCCAATTCTACTTTTTAGGGAGTTTTTTTCATTCAATTTTGTACATTTTTTGCTTTGTGATCAATTCTGCATTTTAGGAGTTGTTCTCTCCAGTGAATTTTTGTGCCTTTTTTTAACCCTTTGGTTTATTGTATTTTTAAGATGCTATTTTCTTCAGTATTTTTGTCTCTTTTTTTTTTTTAACCAAGCTCTTTTTTCATGATTTTATTACATCATCGTTGGCTCCCTGCTGCTTGACCCAGCGGAGGTCAACTGGCTCTCACCTTACCTTTCCCAGGTCTTCACTGGTTCTTACCTTTTCTCCAGGTCTTCAGATGTCTTCGGCCATGCTTCTCTTAAGCAGGGAACTTCCCCCACAGAACACCCGTGACATGTAAGGTTGGATAGCAGGTCTTTATTGCATGGCAGTACAGAATGGAGTCCTTCCCCTAGTCCATGTTTATCCCTTTTATAGTCCCCTGCCTCATGTGATCCAGGAGGGAGGAGCCCCATTCAAAGTACAACATGGGTGAGAAGGCTCTTCCTCATTACTGAGTCGTACTCAATACCATCCCTGCCCTCCTGAGGGGTGGACTCAGGCAGAACACAGCTCTGAATGTCCTCGGACTCTGCCCCTGTTATCTGCTTTCTGTGCTCCCAACACATCATCTTCATTTATTTCCCCAATTTTTTCTCTATTACTTCTATTATTTGATTTTTTAAAACCTTTCTGAGTGCTTCTAAAAATTCTTTTTTGGACTTGAGACCAATTTGCATTTTTTCTTTGAGGTTTTGATTTCATTGTTTTCTGAGTTTCATTGTTAATTTTAATTTCATTGTTTTCAGAGTTTGTTTTGATCTTCCCTATCTCAATAGTAAACTTTCTATGGTCAGGCTCTTTTCCCCATGTTTGCTTATTTTTTCCTAGACTGTTTCTTGACTTTAACTTTATTTTAAAGTTGAACTTTGATCCCAGAGTGGAAGAAATATTCCCCCAAGCTCCAGGCTTCTTGTAGGGTTGTTTTCATAATTAGTTCTGTGAGTCTTAAATTTTCAATTTGTCCAAGATGGTATGATCTAAAGGGAGGTTTTTTTTTGACCACTTCTGGCCTGTGCTCTTGGTTTGTAACTGACCACAAACATTTTTTCTGCCCTAGAACAGTGACCAGGATCCATGCTCTCCTGTAACCATATGCTCTAGTGTGCTAGTTCTCCTCCTTGCCTTGAGACTATGACTCATGACTGTGACCCAGATCTAAAAAGGGGCAATATAACAGAGCCTGCACCTATTACAAGCAAAGATCAGTTCTCTGATCCCCTTACTGTCTATTGGCTGAGAACTCCAGAAACTACCACTGCTGATTCATTTGCCTTGAAGGCTTGCTGCTGTTTTGCTGATCAAGAGATCACAGGTGTTTCTTTGCTTACACTCTTTTTGAGGATTCTCATTTTTCTTTCTGTTTTTAGGAACCTCTCTACTGATTTCTCTCCTTGTGTCTTGGGTTTTTATTAAAGTTTTTCTCTTAAAATTTAAAATATTCTCATGTCATTCACTTTTTGACCTCTCTCTCTTTGTTAGTGAATTCACCCCCTCCTTGCTAAGGATTAGCACCCTTGTGTTGGAGGACATAAAGTGTGCAGGCAAAAAATTCCCATCTTGAATACCCTAAAGTTATAGACTGAGACCTACTTGGTTTTAGTTTTCTCTCTTTTTTTGTCCCAGCTTAGTCCCCATGCTTTCTTCTTCCTAACCCTCTTTCCATCTCTGATTGCCCCAATTCCTTATTCTTTGTTCTCTTCCCTTCTTGGCTGTACTGAAATAGAATCTGATTTCTTGTTTTGATGGCAATTTTGGGTAAAGTCTCTAGTTATCTAGTTTAAGGGCAGGCCCTAATTAAGACAATATGCTATCAGCTCCCTTTGCCCCTTCCTGTTCATTCAGTTGTAAACTGTATGGGTTGGGGCAAATCATTGTCTAGTTCTTCCCATGCGTGTAGATTAGTAGGTATTCCAGCAAAGTCTCTGAGTGGTTTGTAACTGAGCACCAGGCATAAGCCTGCCAACCATTTATTCTTCTGCTGTTAAGAGCTAGATCATGGGGTAAAGGTGACAAGTGAGCATTTTAAGGATTAAGTTGTCCATTTTTTAATTCCCCCAAAATTTACCTTATCATGGCTCTATTTTTTTCTATGGATTTAGGTGCAATTACTTTACATCAGATTCACAACTCCTCCTTTTGGAGGGTTGGAAAGTTGAAGTGATTTGGAAGACTTGGTTTCTTTGCCATCTTACTAGCCAAGTGACATTAGTTTATGTTTACGTAGAGAGTCCTTGATCGAGAAATAAGAATGCAATATAAAATTTCAGGTATGGTTAAACACCAAAACTTTGAAAGAACCCTGAAGGTAAAAAAAAATAGAATGTGTGGTACCTGTCATGAGAGTGTACATACCTGGCAGGTTCCCTTTATGTGGTCAAGGGAGATTGTGGAGTCCTTATTTTAGGGAATAGCTTTTTCATGGGACTGGGATAAGGTGGGAAGGCAAGGATAGAAAAGTCTGTAATAATGAGTGAATAATGTAGCTGTTTCCAGCTTTCTGTTACCTTTAAAGTATTGAAGGAGAACAACATGATTTATTAAGAGGAAAAACTTCTTGCCTTATTGTTACAAAGAAAATAAATCTTTAGTTTCTTGGAAAATGGCGTCTCAATTTTTTTACTTGATTTTATTTGTCTCCAAATAGTACTGAATTTGTAATTACAACTAAAGTTGTAAATAGCATATTGTTGAGTTAAGCAAAAAACAGAGCAGTGGCATTTGCCTCAATCTTTCCACAATCTATTTTACAAATTTAGCAAAGCTTGTTGAAATATTTGAAACCTCAGACTTAGAAAGTTTTGACTCTATTCATTGTCCAGTCCCTAATCACAATCAGCATCTTCCTCTGCTGTTGAAGGGGAAAAGAGCTGCAGCTCTTAGAGAATGGTATTTGAAGACTCCAAGCTATCTATCACTCTGTATCTTTTCCTGTAAGAATTTTATTAGGAAATGAGCAGCAGGGAAGTTAAAAACAAATATCTCCCTGTCCTCTTATAAAAGTGAAGTCTTTACAGGTGGGTAACTCAAGAGGAGAAAAACCAACACAGATCATTTATTTCCCTTGTCAATATTTCAGCAAAATCAGGGAGTTCTAAGTAACCTGTGGAAAATTCTTATTATGAAGAGCTTGTAAAAGAGAAAGATATTGATGATGAATCACCACAGATTAATAAGAATGCTTACATTGAGAAAATCTATTAAATAAGACTTCAGCCCCTTATTTTGCCAGATTTTCAATATGAAGTGCTTGGGTTGTGAACTAAAAAACAAGACTAATAATAGTAGTATTATTGATGAATATTGATTTGATCTATTTTGGATTTCTACTTGGGGGCCTCAGAATTGGAAGATAGAATAAGTTCAGGGTAGCTCCAATTTTATGCAATTTGGCTGAAAGATTCATTTTAGTTAAATTAAATTATGCTTATTAAGGATATTTGTGCCACCTGTTCCTAAATGAGGCCAAATCTATCATTCTATCTCTATTGCTAGTGGTATCTACTTTTTGAAATTACTTTGCATTATTTATATATACTTTGCATTTATTTTGCATCTAATATGAAGACATTCAAATGATGGAACACCATGTGCCTGGAATCCTTGGAAGTTTCTAGGGGTGTTACCTGTCTAGCTATCTGGGATAGCTCTTTCAGGTCAATTCACTGTACACTAAGACTATATAATTTGCATTGACCAATTTATAAACATTTTATTTCCCTCCAATAGAAGTATAATTCTTTGGAAAAGTAACTTTCCCCCCTTTGTATTCTCAGTACTTTATACATATTAAAAGAATAATGAAAATTTTTAAGTTTTAATTTAATGTGTCAGGTACCTTGCCAAGTGTTAAAGATAAAAAAAAAAAAAACCAGAACCCAATAGCAATTACCCTCAGGAACTTCCATTCTTTTGGAATGAAGGAAGTAAAATCAGCATTCAAATGGAAAAGGTCTATTTGGGATCCTCTGAAAAATTTCAATCTATACCTTTTTTTAATAGGCATGCATATGACATTGGAACATTTTTCTTTCAGATAACCATAATATTTAATCAATGCAAAGATAGAAATTGTAGGCAGTACAGTTCTATTTCCAAGTTATTTTATGCTGTTTTACCATTTTAGACACAATTTTGTCTTCTTCCTTCATAATTTTGTGATCTTTATATTGCTTCAGAAAATCTCAGAAATACAATAAAATTTGATTTATTTTTAAAAGAACCTTGAATTTATGTAGTTTTTTAAGCACTTGAAACCAATCTACATGTATAAATTTTATTTTGCTCAACAGCTTACACTCAAATATATTTTAGGATACTTGACTTATAAGTCCAACTTTACCTCCTACAAACTGTATCCAGTTTTAACTTCTCTGAATCTCAGGTTACCTGTGCTAAAAGTTGGACTTGATGGTCTCTAAGTTCATTTCTGAGCTTAACATAGTCCTTTTATATCCCTAATATATTCCTTTATTGGAGAGAGAAAGAAATTATCACTTCCATCTTAAGGACAGGAGAATGGAAAGAGACAATGGTTGTTTTTGCAGTCAGTCAATTAACTAGTACCCATTGAGTTTGTCCAAGGTGAGCTTCATATTCCAAATCAAAATAGATGCTTACTATCCTGAATGCATTTACAGAACAACCTGGATTGTATGAATAATGGATTAGAAATGGTTACAAAACAATTCCTGATAATTGTGCAAAAACATAAAGGAAGCAGAGTTGAGTTTGGGCTGGAGTAGTAGAAGAGCACTTAATTACTGAGGTGGAATTAGAGATAAATCTTGAAGATTAAAGAGACAAAGAATACAGAGGAAGCCATTCTTAACTGGGTGTACAGCATAAGCAAAAGAATGGAATTGAAAGGTGAGAAATAACATGATACACATATGTGATAATGAATTGTGAATGGTCTGAGTAAAGCACAGAGCAAATGCTATAGATGTATACAAAGTCTCTTACACAAAATTTTTGTTGAGGTTCCTGATCACTGTTGTTATTATTAAAGGTTACTCCACTAAAATTAATATACAAGCTGGATATAGGACATTTTCTGCCATTTTGATGCTTTAAAACATTATTCATAAACATTGCTTACCTTTCTGGTGTAATAAGCTCCAAATATTATGGGACATCTCAAAATAACAAATATTGTTTTTCTTAAATCTTATTTTTTTTGAAAAGTAAGCTTTATTGATGTCCTTTTATATATCTTGAAGTTTTATCCACCAAGTCCTCAGTGCCCCCAGCACTGAACTCCTTAACCATATAACAAAGGAAAAAATAAGCAAAATCAAATGACACATATGATCACACAAGACACTATGCATCACTCTGCCTCCTGTCTATACCATTATATAGAGACAGTGTATATACATAAAGACACAGAAATACAAAGAATATTACATTTTTTCATTTAGAAAAAAAACGGATAAAAAGTGAGACTGAACCAGAGAAGTTAGCCTATGGATCTAGGTTCTTAGTTGAACAAACTAAAAATTCCTCATGTACTCTATGTAGGGAAAATGAGACCATTAAAATGACATCAAACATGTTATGGTGGTGGTGATGTGAATTATTTGGCTAACAGGCAAGAAAACTAGTTACTTCCACTTTCTAGTCCCACCTTCCCATAGCTACCCTATTCTAATTCCTTTCTTAAGAAATCGCACAGGTAAGACTTTTCCTATAGTTACCAATTCCTACTTAGGCCCTTAAGGTTGAGAGAATGGGACCACATATTTACATTGGATTAGAACCAATGATCATTTTTTATATAATTATAACTTTGAATAGTACCAAATATACAGAAGCCCTAGAGGATCTAGCTAAATAGTGTCTAGAGAAAAATGGGAAGAGAATTGCCAGAGATACCCAAACATCTCTAACATACATGTCCAGAATGGTATGAAATACATTTAATATTTTGCAGGGTAGGAAGCTGGAGGGTACAGAGGATAGAGTGTTAGGCCTGGAATCAGGAATACTCATCTTCCTGTGTTCAAATCTGGCCTTAGAACTTACTGGTTGTTTGACCCTGAGCACGTCACTTAATTCTGTTTGCCTCAGTTTCCTCATCTGTAAATGAACTGTAATAGGAAACAACATCTTTGCCAAGAAAGTCCCCCAAATGGGGTCACAGAGTCTGATGCAACTGAAAAAAATGAATACATACTACTTTGTGTCTGAAGGAAGCTATAATAATATGTATTAATTAAAAATCTTTTTGGTTTGTTTTGATCTCCAACAAGGTGAACCCAGCAAATTAGAAGGTAAATATTGCTTTCTCTTCATGTAGCTGATCATAGATAATGTCCCCTGTAGCTTTTCTTGAGCAAAAGCAATACAGACAGATCACTAATGTATTGGGTTAATCACAGTTTTATCTTAAGACTTAGTGATTAGCTAGACAGAAATTCAAAGTCTATTTTAGAGAAATAGAGATAAGTTTTGGAAAGAATTCATGCTTTCCTGGGAGAGAGAAGGAAAGAGGAAAGGAAAAGAGGAAAGGAGAGAAAAGAAGGGTCATCATTGTTGTTGTTAGCTAACAAAACAGCCACTAAAATTGTATATTGTCCCCTGGTGATCCATCATCATCTGCCTAAGGTCCTCTCCTCAGAATCTCATCTCCCATCAGGGAAAACAGCAAACAGTAATAATGACAGCAATAACCATGTTGGTTCAGAGTACCAGTCCTTTGTGGGTGCCTTTCTTCCCATATTTTTTCTTAGTCATGTTGAGGAAAGAAAGAAAGAGAAAAAATATTTACAAAGTGTTTGATTAAGTCCTTTACAAATATCTCATATGATCTTCATAAAAATCCTGGAAGTAGGTACAACTATTAATATCCTTCTTTTATAGTCAAGGAAATTGAGGTAGACAGAGGTTGGACTTGTCCAAGAACATAACTAGTAACTATCTGAGCTAATTTGAATGCTGGTTTTTCTAACTCCAGGGCCAGCACTCTATTCACTGAGCCACCCAGGCAAGGGAGGAACTAATATACTCAACCTTCCAACACAGCCATGATAATATGAAACACATGTGGAATATTATTGTTCTGTAAGAAATGACCAGCAGCACGATTTCAGAGAGGCCTGGAGAGACTTGCATGAACTGATGCTGAGTGAAATGAGCAGAACCAGGAGAACATTATACACAGCAACAAGACTATACAATGATCAATTCTGATGGACATGGCTCTCTTCAACAATGATGTGATTCAAACCAGTTCCTATTGTTCAGTGATGAAGATAGGGATATACATCCAGAGAGAGGCCTGTGGGAACTGAGTGTGGACCGCAAGACAGCATTTTAACGCTTTCTGTGAATATTTCCATGCATTTTGTTTTCCTTCTTAGATTGTTTTTTTTTTCTCTTTCTAGATCTGATTTTTCTTGTGCAGCAAAATAACTATAGATATGTATGCACATATTGTATTTATCATATATTTTAACATATTTAACATGTATTAGACTACCTGCCATCTAGGGGAGAGGGTGGGGGGAAGGAGGAAAAAAATTTGAACAGAAAATTTTGCAAAGGTCAATGTAGAAAAATTACTCATATGTTCTGTAAATAAAAAGATTTAATAAAAACTTTTAAAAAGAATATGAAACATATTTTGCTTGATTGCACATGTATGATCAAATTGTTTGTTCTTTGTTCTGTAAGAGAACCATGATATCATGGAGGGGCTGCCATGAATGCAAGTGAATTGGGTTTAAGTGAGGGAGGGCTGTGCAAGGTCACCTGTATCACCTTCTCCTCCAGAGCCATCTGGTTCTAGTGGCCAGCGAGAGATCAGGATGTTTGGAAATGGTCCCTGCTTCTGCTTTAGAGTAACTTTGAGATGGAAGACATGAATCCGTTATTCCTCCAATTATTCTCAGTTCTCATGTACCTATTATCCATAGTATTGGACTGGTTGTGATTCTGAGGACCGCCCCACCCCCCATCATACTCTTCTTAGGCTGATGACTGAAGATGGCCTTGGATGAAATAGGAGACTTTGGTCTTTGTAAGCTAAGGTCTTCAACAGCTCTCAATCTGAATCACCCATTCAATGATTAAGGCAATTGAGGTAAAGAACCTTGTCTTTTATCATCCAAAAAATATAAATGAATGAGAGAATGAATGAACCCCAAACATGAGGTCTTTGGGGTTTCTATCTTTGACCTATGTTAGGTACGTGTCTAGCAATGAAAAGTCATATTTTCTTAGAACAAGACTTATACTTACTTTGGCATTGTGCTATCTCCTACTGGACACTTCAATGGAAATGCCGAACCAATTTTTTCCTTTATATTCAGTGTACATCATATCAATCTGTGGGAACATTCTGATTCTTCTCACAAGACCTTATTTCCACTCATCATGTTAAAATAAAAACTAAATCACACAGGAAGCTGTGGAAGGACTTGAGAAACAAGGCTTCACTCAAATCGTTGGGCATCATTTAGGGTATTATTTTGACAAGGAAACATTCCTACCTAGTAAATTCAATGAGAAGCAGCTAAATGGCACAGTGCACATAGCATGGAGTGTAGAATTAAAAAAGACCTGAGGTGAAATCCAGCTTTAGACACTTACCAGCTGAGTCATCTTGTCCAAGTCACTTCACCTCTGCTTACTTTCCTCATCAGGGTGGTTATGAGGATCAAAATAAATAATTATAAAGTACTTATCACAGTTCCTGACACATAGTAAATCTTATATAAATGTAAAGTTTATATTTTTACTTCTGTTATCTACCCTCTGCTTAATATTTCACATTTATCTTATATATATTTGTTTGTATATATTTGGTTGAATATTTTCTCCCCTATTAGACTGGAATCTCCTTAAAGGCAAAGAGTCTTTTTTGCCTATTTTTATTTCCCCAGCATTCAGTCCTGTGACTAACACACAGCAGGTACTTAGCAAATATTTATCGATTGATTGAGTATAGACAATTGGAATCTAAAAGAGCAATGGTATAATAATCAGAAGAATCCATATTTCCATTTATTAGTCATATGATCTTAGATGAATCATTTACTCTCTCTGTCTTTCAATTTCCTCATTTGTAAAATGAAGGGCTTATGTTAGATCATTTCTAAGGTTCATTCCACCTTAAAAATTTTACGATCACAGAATTAGAGAATCCAGAGGAAAACTATATCTAGTTCAACCTAGACTTGAACAAGAATGCCTTTCCCAACAAATCCAGTAAGTCATCATCCCATCTCTGCTTGATCTCTCATAGATGATTGAATATACTATTAGTATAATAGTATGGTAGTTGAATCTAAGAGTTTAGGATTTTTTTAAACAATTATAATTTGTACTTTTTTTCAGGGGTGAGAGAGAGACCTGAGCCTCTGGAAATTGCTCAGTGAGCTGGCATAGTGGACATGTATCATGTCTAGGGACAAGATATCTGGATAATTAAGTTGAGTGATGTATAACTGAATCACTGAATATCATACATCCTGTAGAATCAAAGCTAAAGGTCATATTAAAAATAGAGAGGAACATTGTAGAAATGTATGAATTTGAGCACATTACTAATGAAAATTTGTTCAAGACAAGTGATATAAAAGCCATCACCAAAAAGAAGCCTAAGTGCAACAGTGTGGGCTAGTATATGACATAACAGGATGGCAGTATAATATTCATGCAATGCCGAGAGAAAAGTTCCTGCCATATTGGCAAAATACTCTATGGAAAATTTATATGAGGACTCGAATAAGAGGATGAGAAGGCACGGGGTGATTGGCACCTGCACCACTGGATTACTAGTATCTTTTGAAGTAATTTACATTTGAGGTAGGAGAAGCTCCCAAGCTTCATGAAGAATATAATCTTGAAAGGAAAATTCTTCATTTGGGATTTCACCCTGATTAAGGAGGTGAAGCTCAGGACAAAAAGAATTAAAGAATTTTATTATAAGTACACCAGATATTAACTTGCTGATAGGCTGATCACTGAACATAAACAAAGACTTCAAGGTTGGGCCAGCTTTTATAACTTTAAGACAATCCAGATAGGTCCACCTCAGCAAAAGAGGTTGGGACTTAGAATTTCAGTTCTTCCCCAAGACAGCAAAAATGTGACAATTTGTAGGTACTTAATAAAGAGCAAATGATATAAAAAGCTAGACTTGGTTTTTCCTTCTTTCCCAGAGCCTCTCCCAATACTGATTGATAAGCAGAGCTGGGAACAATGGAATGCTGAATCAACGTAACTTTCAACAGCAGTCTCTTAGGGTATGCCATAGACTTTGTTCACGGACCAGTCATATTCAGTGTTTTTTAATCAATTTTTTGGATGATTTTTTTAATATCCCAGAAGAAAACCTGAAATGATAAACTGACACTTTATTGATATAAAATTGATTGAAAAAAGAAATAATTAGCAAGTCTTCCATTTCAGTTGAGAAAAAATAAATTTTACAAATACAGGAAAGAGAAGATCTAATATGACTAAAGATTTTGTGGGAAAGAACTTGAGAATTTTAGTTGATAACATCCTCAATATGTATCAATAGTGTGATGAGATACTAAGAAAGATATGTTTTTCTTATGAAAAGGTCACCCTATCCTTTGAGAATGATTTCTTAGCCTTCTGAATAAAATACTTAAAATAATTTAAACATAATTCAAATACTTTTTAAATAAGAAGAAATAGGAAAATCCATCAATTCATAGCTTCAGTAGCTTACCTGACTCATTCTGCTCTGGTAGATAAAGAATTCATCAAACACTCATGTGTCAGACACTCTGCTAAGTATTAGGGATACAAATACAAATACAAACAAGCAAGATAGTCTTTGTCCTAAAGGACTTAGATTCTAATTTGAAAAAGACAATTTTATGTAGAGGGGAGTTAGAAAACTAGTTGATAGAATAGGGAACAAGGATGTCAGTGGGATGATTTAGAAATGGTAGGCAGAAACAACCTAAGATGATTCTCCTAATAAGTGGACTATTAGCTTGTCCATTGTGACTAAGATTCCCAACTCATGGGACAGTTCCAAGATGAACCTCTGAGGTATTCACCTGTGCCTGAGTCTTTGCTTTCATTTACCTTTCTCAGTCTATCAATTGCTCTGTCTTGTTTTCCCTCCCCTAAACTTCTGTCTATTGTCATTGGTCATCTTTAAATGAAGGACCACAGCAATAACAGACTTCTTGACCCTGTGTCTTGTCTACTTGGATATTTGTCTTTGCATACACACACACACACACACACACACACACACACTCCTGTTTTGACCCTTAAACACTGCCATTGTCAGATATTGTTTTCAAAGTTAAAGATTTGTTTTTTTTAAAGGATTTTCTTCTGCAATGGGAAAAGTTTTTTTTTTTTCATGGACAGTGACTTTTTCAGGACTTTACTTAACATATTCATAAAAATGGACAGGTTTTACAAGGATTGAACAGTCTTGCAGGTTTACTTCCCAGTGACACTGCTGGAGAATAAGTAACCTTGTTACATTAGCAATCTTTTCTCCCTTGGATGTGTACTTAAGAGAATGTGGTGAATTATCTTTGTAGCAGATGTCTTAGCTCCCCACAGATGACCTTATTCCTCAGATTTTGATAGGCAGCAATGATGGCAGTTATGCTTGACTGGGACATTTCTAATGATGTATTTTCTGTTAGAAAGATCTATCTCTTTTGGAGAACTCAAATACCCTCACAATTAAATCATATGTTCCCCCTTAACTATCAGCTTTCTCACCAACAGATGTCCCACTCATTGTGGGGCAGCTTCATGAAAAGCCCATGAAATTTGAAGTTTGAAAACCTAGGTTTAAATCCTAATTCTCTTCCATGTGTAATTTTGGACAAATCAATCCTTCAATTTGGGTATATCATTTCATTGGTAAAATCATGAGTTTAGTTAAACCTTTGGGTCATAGACCTTTTGACCAGTCTGATAAAACCTACGGACCTTTCTCAGAATTATGCTTTTTTTTTTTAAACAAATAGAATATATAAGATTACAAAGGACATTAAACATTAGTAAAAATGAAGATGTAATTTTTTTCTCATTCAAATTCATGAACCTTCGGAAATCTATCTACAGAGTTAATAGACCCCAGACTAAGAATCATTGAATGAGATAAACTTGAAGATCTTTTCCAGAAGAAAATTCTCTGGTCTTTATGTTTCCTAAGAACTGAAGAAATGTGGGGCCCATTTTATTCTATCATCAGCTTCTCCAGTGACCAACAATCCTTTCTTAAATTCTAAATACTTTGTAATCCCACTAGATTTCCTTATCATCAGGCAACTGTGAATCTATTAATCACCACAGAACAGAAAGGCTTAAACATGTTATCACTAGACTGGGATTTATCTGAGATGGTTTTGACAGCACCATCCACTGACATCTCTGAATAGGACCAGACCTCCAGCCTGATTAAAGTTGGAAGCTTTGTAGTCACTTGAGCTGATGCTTCAAAATTACATGCCACTAGAGGACAGTGGAACTTCAGAAATGCAAGTCAGAGCCTGAGAAATACTTCATTTTCCCCCAAAAGAATTCTAAAAAAAATAAGTTTCAGCAAATTACCTGTAAAGATAAAAAAGGCAAACATAGATCCCGGGAATATTCAAATCACTGCCATTCTTCAGCCTGGTTAAAATTAGAGGTGAAAAAATTCCATGCTGAGATATATTAGAAGTGCCATATGTGGAAAAAATATCTTTAATTGAGTATAAACTTACTGTAACAGAAGAGGAGCCACAGACAAGTGGCTCCCCACTGTCCTAATTATTTTTTGGAGAGAAGCAAACAGCAGAGGCATCCTCTAGTAGAAAAGAACTTAGGGGCTTTTAAAGACAATTAGTTAACAAGCAGCGGAGTTCATAGTTGTTTTTTTCAATGCATTTATTTACTTTCCTGGTAAGCAAAGGGGACACTTAAGGGGTATTTCAAATTTTATTTCCATCTTATTAAATACAACATACTTTTAATGATGTTGCTAGGAAACAAAAAAGGCACATGGGTAGGATTGGAGAGACCAATCTTTTCTGTTTATAATTGTATGGAACTATAGAACTTTCAAGCTGGGAGAGATGTGAGGGATCATCTAGTCTCATTCTAGGAGAAATATCCTAATCTCCTTGCAAGTTAGGCTACTCTTTCCTAAAAAAAAATATTGAGAAATTCCTATGAATTTGATTGGTTCAGAGGACTAAAGGATCAGGCTAGTCATTTGATTCTTTCTTTTTCTGTATACAAAGATCCCATAGAAAGTCTGGTGTTTATGCTTTTAGCTGGCTAATTTCAGTGGAAGCTTAGCTCTGATAAATCAATCCAAGGAGTTCTCTATGCTTTTCTAAGTTAGCATAGTATCAGTTCCAAGATGGACTTCTGACTTTTTCACCTGTGCCTGAGTCTCTGCTTTCATTTACTTTTCTTATTTTTTTTTATTAAAGCTTTTTATTTTCAATACATATGCATAGATATTTTCAATATTCATCCCAGACTCCTTGACCCTGTGTCTTGCCTGCCTGGATGTCTACCCTTACACACACACACACACACACACACACACACACATACACACTCCTATTTTGACTTCTCAAACATTAGAGAGCATTCTCCTGATTTGGTTAAGTAATTTTCCAATGGCCTACAGGTATCTCATTTTGTTCTATTATTAAATTTAAACTATCAGGGGATAGATCTATGTCAGTCCCAACTCAGAACAACAGGTCAGTAAATGGGCTAGTGAGAGAAAGTATTTTCTTTAAGGCCACAAAATTAGTTAGGTGGACACTCAGAGAGGGTTCCTGTTTGCCTGTACCTTCCCACTGGACTTTAGATGCTCAGGATTCCCTGCAGAACGGTCAGGGTACCGTTCTGCAAGCTGGCTTTCCCCAAGATGCATCCTATGACCAAGACCTCTACCTGCATCTTGCCACTTCCTTTTGGTTGAATTTCACCTTGAACCCTAATTCTTTTCTTTTTAAATCAAACTAATAATAACAAAGCAGTGAAGATTATGGTTTAATGGATAATGTAGGACCCTATCTTGGTATGTATATTTAAAAGTGACTCTTTTTGGAAATATAATACTAAAATGATGGGAATTGAAGGAATTGTGCAGACTAATAATGGATATCTGCAAGGAGCTTGGGAGTTTTTTTTTTTGGCACACCATATATCATATAGGTAGCTATATTGTATCTCCCTATATACCAAGTCTTGGCTAGCTCCCAAATGGTTGGAAGGAAAGTGGAAAAAAAAATCTTTTTTCCTTGATGCCTGAGTCTTAAATAGAGTTAACAAAGGCTTTCATTAGCGAAGGACATTTGTGGCAGGTGACCTTTCTACCCTCTTTTTTTTCTTGATAAAGGGTCTGTGATCGGGAGCTGAATGTCTAATAATACTAAAGCTGACATATCACTAGAATCATAAAATCACAGAACTGGAAGGGATCTTAAAATATCATTTGGTCCAGTCCCCTGCCTCTAGGCAGCTGAAGTCTAAAATGCAAGAGAACAGATAATTATCTTTTTTCTTATTGAAGACCTGCAGAGACTAAAACATCACAGACTTGTTTTTATTACAAAAGCATGAATATACGTATTTCTACACCATGAAAAATTCACATTTCCATAATCAGCCCCTAGAGACATAGTAATTTATTATAGGCAGAGCTCCATTTTCATGCTTTTTCTTTCTTTCCTGTAGCTAGGTGATACAGTGGTTGGAGGCTTGGACTTAGAGTCAAGAAGATTCAAATTTGAATGTAGCTTTAGACACTAGTTGTATAACTTTATTCAAGATGTTTAATCTCTTTAAATCTACAGAATTTGTTTCTTCATCTGTTCTTCATAAATAATATTTTATTTAATCAATTAGTTGCGTTTTACTATGACCACATCTTCATGTCAAAGGTACTGGAGTAGTTTGCCATTTCTTTCTCCAACTCATTTTATAGATGAAGAAACTAAGGCAAATAGGATTAAGTGACTTGTCTAGTAAACATATGAAGGCATATTTGAACTCAGTCCCTTTTTACTCCTGACTCTGTATCTACTACATCATCTAACTGCCCCTTGAAATGATAACACCGACCTACCTCAAAGAGTTATTGAAAGGATACCATGAGATAACATGTGAAACTCTGTAAACTCTTTGTAAAATATTCTTAAATATTATTAATCTTGTTCTCTTTCCCACCTTAACTCTCTTTTCTACTTTGTGCTTCTTATAGGAATATAGGGTATAAAATTGTAAAGAATTAAATATCCCTCCTTTTACAGATGTTTGAGGATTAGGCAGAGGCAGAGCTCTGGATAAAACACTGACCTTTGAATTATCAAGACTTGAGTTCAAATCTAGACAAAGACATTTACTAGTTGTGTGACTTTGGGCAAGTCACTTAACTTTGTATGCTTCAGTCTTCATCTGTAAAATGGGGATAATAATAGCACCCACCTTCCAAGTTTGTTCTGAAGATCAAATGAGAGAGTTATTTGTAAAAAGCTTAGCACAGTGCCTGGAAAATAGTAGACCCTTAATAAATGTATGTTCCCTTCCCCTTTCCCTCCACCCCATCCCACCCTGCTGCCAAAGTGGGAGTAAGACTTGAATACAGGTCATTTATCTGATTCCAAATGAACTGTTCTACTACTCGAGGCTGCCTTTTGTTAGGTGTTATCTCTTTCATACCCATAAGCTTTAGCATTTCTGTTGAATCAAAATCTTTAAAACTAAGATCATAATTCTTTTTCCTTTCCTTTTCCTCTTTCTTTTGATGAGGCACCACAAAAATCCTCCTGTCGTCAAGGCTTACCTACTGCCTCTAATAATCTTGGTCCAACTTTCCTGTGGCTCAGTCAAAGACTTCTCTGGGGGCAGATGTCATCTCTTTTTCATTTAAACTTTATATTAACTGTCAGAGGCAGCTTGGTATGTAAAACGATTCCCATAACACCTCTGGTTTATTTTCATTATCCCAGCCTAGTAGAGAGGAAAGAATACTGAATGTAGTCAAAAGATATAAGATTGGGTTTTAGTTCAGCTATTTATGAATGGTGTGGGTGGAAAAATTGCTTTATTCTGTAGACCTCAGTTTCCTTATCCATAAAAAGGGAAAGATAATATTTTTTCTACTTATCTATATAGGATTGGGGTGAGAAAATGATTAATAAATTATGTTACAGAAATAGGAGCCATTTTTATTTTATGTTCTCTTAAAGTCTTTATCATCCTGTAATTGATCAATTTTTATTTGTGGAGCCGAATCCAATTATCAAATATTTATTGAGCGTCTATTTTTTAAAAATACTTTTCCTTTTGAGATCTTCACACTTTATTCTTTACTTTGCTTTTCTTATGTCTTTTCTATGGACTATCCTTTTTAGTTTCATGTTGTCCTTTCTTTTCAGTGGAATTATTTCTTTTGATAGATGTTCAACAGAGGCAGGTAGAATTTGAAGCTACCTTATTTTTCTCCACCTTTTTTCCTCTTAAGAGGAGCTCAAATAATTAAACTGCAAAACAATCCAGCCTATATTGCATCTAGTCTTATTTTCTTCAGTGAAATTCATCTTTCATTGTGATTGCCAGGAAATTTCATATCTGTATTAAAAAGGCTCACTATTGGAATAATGTATACCATTAACAAGAACTCCATGTAACTAATATGCAAGAAATTTGGTGTCAGAAATTGTTGAGAATTCTTACTAGGCATCTTCCTTCATCTTCTCATTTTCAGTGCTATATTTTCTCCCTTTTCCTTCCATTCTTATGACTCTGCATTTTGGTTAGAGAACTCTTACTTTATAATTCTTTTTGTTATTTTCCTTGAAATGAATTTTGATATTGTTTTTCTATCTCTATAAAGTAATTCTTTGGTTAGTTGATTGCCATGGCACTGAACTAATATCAACCTTAGGTAGTACTGTCATTTTTAATATGTTGGTTTGGCCTATCAATGGGCAAGGAATATTTCTCCAATTATTTGGACTACCTCCTTCACCCTAGCACCTTGCAAACATCATATCCTCTATTGCATATGCTTCTCATCAGTCCCTTGCAAATTAGAGATTATATAATCTTATTCAGAATACATATAAAATAAACATAAAATATGCATTCATAATAGAGAGAAAGGAGCATCACTAGTAGTGGGAAAGATTAGGAAAAACATAGGACTCTCAGAATTTGCATGTCTGTTCTCAGGACCCTTTTTTCCCAAACCCACATAACAGCATGGAAACAAATGAAAAGCTATCCACCACCAGAGAACCAACTTGGACATTTTGGCATTTGTTCTGCCATTAGTCACTTTTCTTCCCCTGAAACAATTACCCTCTGTCTCTGGGACCTCACCCTTCTGGCATCTTCATCAGGGAAAATAGAATTTTGTTGAACAAATTTAATCAAAAACATTTTGCAGGATTGAAAAGTGAGAATTATGATATATATTATATGAAACAAATGACATATTCTTCAATTTGGATCTACACATCTTAGTGAGATATCTTTTTCAGCTGTTGCAGTCATTAAAAGCAACTATTAAAAGAAACTGAACTTTGAATGAGACCTTCAGGTCACTGTATCACAAAGCATTAAACAAAGAATTTCAAAAAATAATGAAGCATATTTAATCCCATTGTTCTCACTAAAAGATATATTAGTGAGGTCAGAAAGATTTTATTTTTGTACTACAAAATTTTAAATATATTTTAAAATATTATAAGTAAAACTATTTTACATTGGTGGAGATTTAACCTGAATGATTTGTGGGCACTTGTGGAAGAGTAATCAGTAAAGAAGGACTTATTAAGTACTTATTATGTGCTAGGCACTACCCTAAGTGCTATGGATACAAGTAAAAATAAGAAACATTTTTACCCTCGGGGTGCTTACCTTTTAGTAGGGGAAATTACGTTTACATAAATAAGTGTACAAGAGATACAAACAACATTGATTTGTAATCCCCCCTGGTATTCCACTGCTCTGATCTGCTGAGACACAAAATAGACATAGGATGGGGGAGATAGCTATACTTAAAAGGATGTTTTATCATTGGCCATAGATTTAGAGTTTAAAGAACATTATGGAGCCATTGAGTCCATTTCACAGATAAGAAATCTGAAAAACAGCTCTCTTTGCTAAGATAGAAAGACAAATCAAAGCATTTTCCTTTAGAAAATATTGAGCTAATCCCAGGAAAGAGAAATGCTTTATATGTAAGGAGTTGATGAGTTCATTCTTTAAATATTTAGGGGTGGCCAACCCCACACTAACTTTTTTCAGCCATGGTGTTCTGAGAAGTAAAAATCAAACAATTTTGTATGTTCTTGTAAGATAGGGAGGGAGGGTGGGAAGGACAATGAGATGTCAGTGCTTGGAAGAAAAATAAAGCTTCTTACCCTGCTGCTTTTTTCTCCTTTTTCCTCTTTTAGGATGATAGTGCCCTTTGCTCCAGGCCTGATGCCAGACATGATAAAATAAAGAAATTACAAAGAGCCTAGCTTCCCTGTGATCTCCCTCCAAATCCAAGGTGTTGTTTTAGCAGCTCTGCTGGGTCTGTGTTTGAAACCAATTGAAACTTTCTGCTGGATTGGCAGCTCTGGGACTTTTTTTCTCTAGTCTGCCCAAGTGATGATGGAAGTGGGAGTAGAAGTTGGGATGAGGGAGTGAGCAAAGCTAATAAAGGGAGGGGGCTTGCTTTCCTGAGTTAAGCTGAATTCTCTAGTGAGCAGCTTAATTCACTGCTTCTCTGCTGAAAACATCAGAGACTGATGAATGTTATCGGGCAAAGAACTCCCCAACCACTTGGTGGCCCATTTGTTCTACCTGTACACTCACTTTCCTACCTAGACTTATCTTTAGTCCCAGGTCTTAGCCTGACCTCTGCCTTTTGTTGACATAAAAAATGAAAAACCAAACTAAAAAGGGGAGATTAATAATGCAATCTACTGATGTTGGGAGGATACTATTATGTGAATTTTTTTTGATGAATGATAAGATTAATGTCACATGGGAAGACATCATGAATGGTTGCTCAGTGTGGTCATTAGATTGTTGTCCCAAAAGCATGCTGCTTGCCTGGGCTCACACAGGCTCCCTAACTCATGCACTGTCTTTTTTGCTCTCTCTAGGGAGTGATTCTTACCCACAGTTGGCCATCTATTTGCCTTTTTCACTATTTAGTCATTAGGGGAAAATTAAGAGTTATCATGAAAAATGAGGCAGGATGGAGCAGGGAATAGAGAGACAACCAGGAAAACCAGGATTTCAGTCTCATAGAAATGAGATGTGACATTATGATGTAACTTCTCACTTTGCTAGACAATTTGTAGGAAAGATGCTGACCAACACTGGTAAGAGTTTCTTCAGTCTGGAGTTTCTTCTACCAGGGAAATTATTGGTCCAGTTCCTAATTTTAGCATAAAAGGAGAATACAGCCTATTGAACAACATACTGGGCTTGCAGTCAAGAAAAAGACCATGATACACTGAGGAGAATGTTTGATTTGGAGTGGGAGGACCTGAATCCTTCTTTTTCTTAACATTTCTTATTCTTATTTTCTTCATTAGTACAATGAGGTCATTGGATTAGGTTATTTCTAAGATGCTTTTCATCTGTGAGATGGAAATCTTGCTTCTGACATTTTTTTAGCTGTGAAATCTTGAGCAAGTCACTTAACCTAGGTGAGTGCCTCAGGTGATTCCTTAGCACTTTTCCTTGAAGTGCTTATTAATGGTTTGAACAATCACCTTCTTATACTGACAAAGTTACCAGGGGATGCCAAATGGGTCGTTTGTAGAAGGGAATTTTGGAATTCATGGCTGTAGTACAGGAATCCTTTGGTTTTTATGGAGAATGAAAGGTATCTGTGTTTTAGTGATAAGGTTAATACTCAAGCCTCTTGAAATCCAAGACTGGAGAATAGGAAGAATATGAAGAATAGTGTTGAAATTTCCTAAGTTGTAAAGGATTTATCTATGAGTCTAGTGAGCAGCTATTTGGGGCATACTGAAAGAAATTAATATTCTACTATTATATTAATAAATATTAATTAATTTTTGATTCATCTTTTCCTTCCCCTTTCTGTTAAAGACTTCACCTCTGAAAAGGGCGGGAAATTTTTGAAATTTGTAGGGTAATTTTTTTCCCAGCTCTTAAGACATCTACCCGGGCCTGGATTCCTAAGAGAAGAGGGTGGACAGGTCCCTTAGTCAGAGGTGGTTGTTCAGTAATGTCTGACTTTTCTTGACCCTCTGTGGGATTTTCTTGCTAAAGAAGACTGGAGTCATTTGTCATTTCTTCTTTAGTACTTTGAGGCAAAACAATCAAACAAAAGACCTAAATACCTTGCCCATTATCTAATAAGTATCTGAGGTTGAATTTGAACTCAAATCTTCCTGACCCAAGGACCAGCACTATATTTACTGAGCTGTCTAGCTACTTCTGGGAACCAGAAATCCTGGACTGGGATCCTGTTTTTGTTATTTATGATCCATGGCAAACTATTTAATTAATCTCTCTGGGTTTTTGTAAAATGATAGGATTACACTAGAGGTCTGTAGTCTCTTTTAGTTCTAAATCTATGATCACAGGCTTTCCTGGTCTCCAGGAAAATGTTCATCAGACCCACAGATGAATCCTTTTCAGCTCAGAAGATTTTATTGCTGTCCTGTTCAGTGTTGAGTTGTTTTTTTTTTTTTCTAAGAGAAGCACATGAGGCTGCTATCACCACAGTAACCCATCAGCTTGTTCTTTTTTAATGTTGCTTCTTTAACATGAAGGGACTGGATTGTTATTTTTGTGTATTTGTGTGTGTGTGTGTGTGTGTATGTGTGTGTTTCTCTTCTATTCTATTCTCTCATCTCTCTTCTCTTCTGTTTCTCCCCCCCTTCATCCTCTCTCTCTCCCTCCTTCCCTCTCCCTTTCCCTCTCTATCTCTCTCCCTTTCT
>JAJPUD010005381.1:71014-134141 GCA_023553655.1 Myrmecobius fasciatus
CTCTCTCTCTCTCTCTCTCTCTCTCTCTCTCTCTCTTTCTTCCCCTATCTCCCTCCTTCTCTCTCCCTCCCCCTCTCCCTTTCCCTTTCCTTTCTCCTCTTTATCTCTCTCCCTCTCTCTCCCCTTCCCTCCCCCCTCCTTCTCTCTCTCTCTTTCTCTCCCTCTCATTTTGTCCCCCCTCTCTTTCTCTCTCCCCCCTCTCTCTCCCCTTCTCTCTTTCCCTCTTTCCCTCCCCTCTTCTTTCTCCTTGTTTTTCTCTCTGTGTGTCTCTGTATCTGTCTGTCTCTGCTTTTCTCTTTGTCTTTCTCTATACCTTCTTCTCTTCTTTCTCTTCTCTCTCCTTTTCTTTGCCTCTCCCTCTCTCTTCTATCTTTTCTCTTCTTTCTCCCCCCTCTCTTCTGTAACCAATTTTAAATTCTTGTCTTATCTTCTCATACTTTAGAACATTTTTTTGTCAGCATCTCCCATCATCCCTTTGCCTCCTCCCTTTCCATTCACAGAATATACTGTTAGAGTTTAGAGGAGGGCTTAGAGGGCATCTAGTTCATACTCTCATCTTAGAGATGAGGAAATTGAGGCCCAACTAAGCAAATTGTGTCTGACCAAAATCTCTGTCAGTGGTAGAGCCTAGAACTTAAAGTACAGGTGAGAAGGTCATAGATGGAGAGACAGAAGGCTGTTCAGAGCTTATCTAGTGCAACTCCTTAATTTTTACAGATAATTCAAGCTTTTTGATAATTCAGTTTTCTGACCAATGCTCTTTGAACTATCATGTTTCTGCATTTTTCACCAAATTTGTTCCCAGAAAACAAAAATAAATTCTAAAATAAGCACGAACAGCTCAGCCAACATAAACCTGAAGCCAAAACATATTACAATGGAACTTGCCTATATCCTTCCACTTAACCTCCTAATCAAATTAGATGTTTAATGATCTTTGGTTTCTCTGTGGTTGCTACCATCTGTGACTTCTCTACCCTGAGAGGCAGCATGGGATAGTAGTTTGGACTTCGAGTGAGGGAAAACCAGGGTGCAATTCCAACTTTCAACACTTACTAGCTGGATAGCCCTGGACAAATTAACCTCTCTGAACCTCAATTTCCTCATAATAATATTTATTTCAAAGGGTTACCAAAAGGATCAAATGAGATAATAAATGAATATAATTATTGGATGATTTTTTTGATAAACCTTCATTGTTGTTTCTGTATAGTGTCCAACTCTTTGTGACCCCTTTTGGGGTTTTACTTGGCAAAGATACTAGAGAGTTTGTCATTTCCTTGTTCATCTCATTTTACTGATGAGGAAACTGAGGCAAACAGAGTTAAGTGACTTGCCTAGGCTCACCCAGCTAGTAAGTGCCTGAGACCAGATTTGAACTCAAAAGGAGCTTTCCTGATTCTAGGCCCTGTTATTCAAAGCACTGCCTACCTGCCCTGAAAAGCCTTTAAATTCTAATAAATTGTATGTTATTTTAAAGATGATTTCAGAACCAATGGGAAATTGTCCTTTTTGGTTTTTTAAAACTCAACAGTTAAGGTACTTCTTTGGACATATGAATAGATCTAGATTTTATTTTTTAGGGCATTATTACCTTTTTACATGAATCAAAGACCCATATTCTCATTCTGATTATCTTCTCTTGAACACAAGTCACAACTGTTGATAACTTAGAATCCTATAGAGAAGTACGGAGCTCTAGTTCTTTAACCACAACCACATAGTAAGTAACCATGTAGGCAAGATTTGAATTTGGTTCTTTCCTGACCAACACTCTACCCAATATGCCATATTGGCTATTCTTATACTTTGTTGGGTAATATTAACCACATTATGATATGATGTGGTAAATATTTATACCTGCTACTATGTGTCATGCACTGTGCTAAACAGAAGATCTTCATCTTCTCTAGGGCAAAATCAGGCTTTTATAGGGATGATGTAGCTGATGAGGGATGTCAGATAGGGTTATGAATACTTTAGAGAGGGGTTGAAAGAACAGAATGATGCTCAAGGGTCCAAAAGCCAAACAACACAGAAAACCACTTTTTTCCTTTTTCCCTTTTCCTTAATGTTACTTTACTTTTTCACCAAACATTTTGTATTAAAGTGACTACAATGCACCAGGCCTTGAGATACACAAAGGGAAAAACAAAACTGTTCTTGTCTTTTAGGAGCTTACATACTACTCAATATGAAATAACACATATTCAAAGAAATAAGTACCAAATAGGCACAAAGTTATATGTACATGTTTCATGCACTCACATATGGTCATATATACTAATTTCTGTTTCAGAAAAGTTTCTCTTGGAAAGTGCTCTGGGAATTCAACCTTAAAAGGGAGCTAGGGAATTTTAAGAAGCAGAGGTAAAGAGAGAATGAATTCCAGGAATAGGGGTACACAGAATGTTGTGTACAAGGCATGTAGATAAGTTTGAGTGGTACATGATGGAGACTTACATGAACCAGTCTGGACAGAGGTTAAAGTTTGATTGTTGAAAGAGGAATTTTGATTTTATCCTAGAGAGCCATTTTTTGAGTAGGAGTATTAACTTTAGTAATATCACCTTGGGATCTATGTGGAAGATAGATCAGAAAGTCAGTAATCAGACTCTTAAAATTTGTCTACTATGTGCTAGGTATTGGGGATGGAAAAAGATGCAAAAGACAGTCCCTGACCTCAAAAAGTTCACAATCTAGGGGAATATATGATTGTACCATAATTCATTACAAGGCCCTTGCCTAGGATGCCCATTAGAGACCTTGTAAGTGTGCTCTAAATCTCTCAAAGTATATTCTACCATCCTTGTAAGTTGGCTATCAAAGATGAAGCTTTCAATTGATCAAAGATCCTGTGGGAGATATTTTCTTTGGCATCTGTTATTGTTTATGTCAGGAGTACGATAATGAATTACTTTGTACTTAATCTCTCTAATCTTCTAAAAATATCCTGAAAGCTCTCTGCTTCTACATTTCACCTGGCAATTGTTTTATACTCTGTCATTTGATCATCAAATAACTCAGTGATGAGGGCTCTACCAAATGACTTTCCTTTTCATGGGTCTCTTATGCTGAGCCAATGCTGAAACACTTTTTATTTCCATTGCACTACAACTTTCTATCTAGCCACATATTTCTTCAGTGGTATCTTCTATAGGAAAAGATAGAAGGGAGGAGTAAGCTAACCTTGAGCTCAAGAATGCCCCTGTAAAATTACCCTTTTCTTTGATAAAATAAGAAAAAATGTCATGAGTCCAAAGAGAATAAGTACAAATTCACCAAACCTACTACTTATTCTCAGACCAAATCATGCTTAATATCCTAGCTACCCATCCATGTGAGCTATTATGCCATCTCCTTTGTGGCTGTCTTAATTGTACAGTACTAGCCAAATTAAGTCTCTCGAATATGGCCCAGTTCCTGCTGTAATTGAAATACTCAAAGTTGGAACTCCTATATTGATGTTGAGCTGTCTTGCTTGGTAAATAAATGAGTATCCACTTTAGCCATCTTTCTATCTTTCCTACTACCATGGGTTCCTTCTCTTCTACTATTTTCAAATTTTCCTCTGAGAACTATAATTTAATTAATGTTGCCATTGCTTCTAGGAAAAAAAACCCTGCTAAACGGCTAATAACTGCTCTATGGATTGTCCAAGCCAAAACTCTTCCCAGTGTGTTATTCATTGCTAGGATGTAAGCTCTTTGAGGGCAGGGTTTATTTTACTTTTATATTTTTATTCCCATCACTTAATATCACATAATAAGTACTATATAAGTGAAATTCATCTATCTGTCATTCCATCCATTCATATGTAATACCAACTCTCCATTGCTGTGAAGAAAAGAGAGACTTTGCTACCCTTAGCTACCCTTTTCTGAATTTAAAATGATCTCTTCCACTTTAAGAGGCAAGGAGCAGAGTTTTCCATTTCCTAAACTCTTGGTTGAACTATATCCTCTCCAACTTCCTGTCAACATCTACAGGGCTTAATTATTTAAAGACCCCAGGGGTGTGATTTTAATCCTTCAGTATCTAAAAACCCTTTAATTCTATCAGTGTTCACATTTTGTAAAGGGAGGGCTGGGTGTTAACTCTTTGTTACCATTTTAAAGTCTCCTCATCCCTGATTATTATATTTTTTGACTACCCCAACAGATTGGAGAGAAGTACAAGTAGGTAGAAGGAAATTAATGTTCTCTCATTCAAAAGTTAAAAGACCCAACTGACTTCATTCTTTTTATATGAATGTAGCTACACATTATGCTGCTGGCTTTGGTGAGAAATCTTAGAAATGTATGCCTTTGCTTACAGCAAAACCTACAGACATCAGTGAAATGGTAGCTCACAAAATTCTTGGATACAAAAGATTGATAATTATGATGATGTCTGAATAAATCCAGAGCTGAATAAATCAAAGAGATAAATAAATCAAATTGCAAAGTACTAAAGTGAGCTAAAAATGTCAGTCAAAAAAGCCAAGGAAAACAGATTTAATAGAAAGCAAAGCTTATTACTGATTGACAGATTGTTGCCTCAGCCTGGACTCTGGCATAAACTCATTTCCAGTGGGTGGGCTCATTTTGGTCAGACCCCCTTTTGCTTCTTATTCTTTCTTTTTGGAGCAAATCTTCCAGAAGCTAGACTCAGACTTTTCCAAACACTTTGATAGGTTCCTAATGATGGAATTCTAACTGTTGCCTCCTGTCCTGAACTCCACAGAAATCCTTAATCTTGAGATTCACTAGAACAAAAAGCAGCAGGTCAACAGGTTCTGTGATCATACATGTGATCACATACAAATATGTGAACATACATATTTAAACATAACATGGAAATGGAAATCAGTCAATAAGAAAGTAGTACAACAGGATGCTGAGCAGGAGGTTGGTCCACAGACCACAGAAGGAATTTTCCCCAATATGGCACCTATTCACTGTCCTTCTTAACTGTTCTTTGAATGAACTCATGATCCAGGTAGCCTCATAATATCATTACCTTACATTAATACTCCCCTGAGTGGGTTTTTCTTTATGCATTCTGGGTAGCCACAAATACAATTCCAAAGAATCTTTCCACATTCGCAAACCATTCCTCTAATCTCAAAATGTACACCACTTCTATATGGCAGATATGTTGGAATATTTTTCCACATGGTTTTTGGTTTTTACATTTGGGCCTTAATATATCTATTTCTTTGGTACACATAGAAACAGTAAAATATAGTAGATGATGTTCTGAAGTCAGAAAAAACTAGTACAAATTCTGCTTCAGACACTTGCTAGCATTGTGATCCTCAGCAAGTTCAAGATCTCAGCTGGTAAAATAAAAGTAGTTAGACTCAAGGCCTTTCAAAGTCCTTTCAAGATATAAATCTATAATCCCATTGTAATTTACCTCATGGCAAAGGTTTGGACTGACTTACATGACGGGACTTCAAATTACTCAAGACTTTTATTCTTGTCATTCATTTGTCTCAGTCTTGTCTGCCTTTTTACGATCCCATTTGGGGTTTTCTTGGCAAAGATACTAGAGGAGATTGCCATTTCCCTTTCCAGTGGATTTTATAGATGAAGAAACTGAGACAAAATGACTCAAGGTCACACAGCTCATAAGTGTCTGAGGCTGGACTTGAACTCAATAAAATGAATCTACCTGACTGTATCCATTGGAATATTTCTTTCCACCTTGGGAATAAAAGAATTTATCAGGATCTAGGGAGTGGAAAAGAGTCTTCTATTGGAATAATAGTTAAAAAATGAAACGGCCTCTGAGAGAGAACATTGGGAGAGGAAGGGATGTAAAGTCTTCAGACTTTATCTCCTTCCTTCTCTACTCCTCCATGTGGAGCATCAGTGCTTTGGACAGCAGCAGCAGCAGCAGAGCTATCTCCAATACTCGTTCTTCAAACTCTTGCCTGCAGGAAATTGAGTAGATCAAAGCTAATGTTGATCCTTTACTCTTGCCTTTGATTCTCTTTAGCAGGGTATGCTTCTAAGAATATTTATTCATTCTGCTAAAGACTGCACCTGACTGTTCTAACTCTATTTCTTATAAATACATTTTGTTGACCCTGTCCTTTGCCTTTCCTTTTATCCTTTTGTAGTTTGAGGTTTGTGAGAAGCTCTGGGAGCCACACAGGAAAGAATGGCCTTTCCTAATGCCTAATTTTCCCCAATTCCTCTTCAACTTAGTGTCACAGAGTTTTCTTTAAGTTGAGAAAAAATCAAGAAAATTTTCTGTTTCATAACTACATTTCCAAAGGAAAAATAACTACAAATTTGGGCATTTCAGCTTGCCCCATCAGAGCGCAGGCCTAACCTATTGAAACACATGGTATTCTACTATAAGCACTATGATGCAAACCACTTAACCCTAGTCCTTCTGAACCTCCCTTACCTTCTTGGTAAAATGAGGATAAAATGGAATCTGCTTCATAGTGTTGTTGTGAAGATAAAATGCAATGATGTATATAAAAGACTTTGAGAAACCTTTAAGCTATATATGATTATACTATATATACATATAGTATATATAAGCTATATATATTATGTCTTAGTGCAATTTTTCCTTTAATAGCTTAAAACTGCATAAGATTTTTAGGACACTTTGTATATAAAAAGTGATTTATTATTTATTGTAACAATAATGACAAAATAATATTAAAAGCACTTTTAAATGTAGGTCTTGTGATATTATATTCTTTATTACTGCCTTGGTTCTTAGTTTGTAGCTATGCATTCAACGGGAGGATAATAAATGTGTTGAATATTTGAATGAATGAATAAAGGAATGAAATAAGGTCTAATCTTATGTTTGACATTTCAGCATCATTATCACTAACTGAATTCCACAGACTAGGTCCTTACTATGAAAATAAATAACCTTTCTTAGTACATTTTCTTCTGGACAAATGGTGGTAAAGAAAGCAGAGTAAAAACTGGTACCTTGCTGGGTAAATCCAAATATTTTAGGTACTTAGAAAACTTCTTGTAATGTCTATCATTGATTTTCTATTCGTTTCAGTAAAAATAAACATGGATGACAATTGATGTTGTTTATAATAAAAAAATTAGTCTTCATGATATGAAGCTAGTCTGTCATTAAGTTTTCTCAAGCACTTTGTGAAATCGTCTCTTTGTTGATCTAGTTAGGGAAGTGTTAGAAATATAACTACTGTGTTCATGTTCTCTATCATAAGAAAGAAATAATTGGATTTTATTTTTAGATAACTCTCAATTCCCAAAACAGAAGTTATTTTTATAATAACTAATAAAACAGAAAGGAGGCATGTGTGTGTGTGTGTGTGTGTGTGTGTGTGTGTGTGTATGTGTATATGTATGTATATGTGGTTGGGATTGTGGCTCAATAAATCCTGACTTTCCAGAGTTACTTATATATTCCCCAATAAAGTAACATGATTATACCCAGAGTCAAGAAATTAATCAAGTCTAGCATTTTATGTATTGTTCCACATTCATGGATTACTCTTTCCTGACTTCTGCAATGAGAAGAAGGAATTATATTCTTAAATTTCTTCTTCAGAGTCAAGGTTGACCATTATAATTTCCATTTCCATTTGGTTGTGATTGTTTTATTGGTCTTGGTGTTTATTTTTTGCTTACTTGTGAATATTTTGTGTCCTTCTCCTTCCTCCTCTACATCATCATCACAATGGAATGTAAATTCCTTAAAGGTAAAAATTGTTTCATTTCTGTCTTTGTAGCCTCCATGTTTAGTGCAGCAAAAAAAATTGTCATATACAAGGAACTTAAATATTGATTGAATGGATAGATCATTGCACAATCTCATGTTCAAATCCTATCAATTATATCTCTACAATAGAGATAAGGACTGAATCTTTGATTTAACTGATATAGGAGGTTTCCAGGGGAGAAAACTCTCTTAATTCTGCAGTTCAGCAACTTAACCTTCAACTTATAGTCTTAGAGTTTCCTAGAGCAGAGATGTCAATCTTACCTAACAATACTGTCAAGTATTGCTGAGCCAAGCCTTAGCCTAATAAGCATGGGACCTAAATAGAATCTTAACTCTTTTCCACAAACTCCCCATCTTTAAGCTAGAGGGTGCTAGATGGTTTGAAACTTTTATGGATTACAGGAACTGTAAATCCAAAAATAACAATATTTCTGGGCCCTTCGTGTGAAACATATACATGCACACATGAAAGAGGCAACTTCTTTCCTATTCTTCAGCTTCTTGAAGATTGTGCTGATTTAGACCAGTTCCAATGGTCTTATGATGAAGAGAGCCTTCTGCACCCAGAGAGAGGATTGTGGGGACTGAGTATGGCCCACAACATAATATTTCCACTCTTTTTTTGTTGTCATGTTTTGTAAATAAAAAGCTTTATAAAAACAAACAAACAAAAAAAAAAAAAAAAAAAAAATTAAAATATTTGGCCAAAAGTCACAGAGCTTGTAAATGTCCAAACTGGATTTGAGGTCTATATCCTCCTATTCTAAATTCAGGGATTTTTCCACTCCAGCACAGAGACACAGATCACTAGTTAGTATATATAGAGGAAACTAAACCAGATCCATGATTTTCAAAATTTCTGAAGGATCAGTCTTGATTTTTACTGCTGGAAGTCAAATTCCTTATGTGAGGGAAGATAAAAAGGAGAGAAAAGAGGAGGGAACAAAGAACATGGGGCTCTTTTAGCTCTTTAAAAAAAATGACATCTCCCTAACACTAAGTTCCTCTTCATAATCATCACATTGTTACCAGCCGTCATCACCTCATGCCTAAATCACTGCAGCAAGATCCTAGTTGACCTCCTATTTTCAGTTAATCTAGATTCAAACTCTGATTATGTATCTTCCAAGACTCTAACTTGTACCCTCTTTCATTTGATAAGCTCATCAATTATCATCTAGGCAGATGACTCATAGGTTTAAAATGTGTGACATTTAGACAACATTTCTTACAAAAGGTTCTTTGAAGGCAGGTCTCTTTCATTTTTGTCTAACATTGTCTTTAACATAAATAATACTTAATGCTATATCTACATCTCAAATCCCATACCATCATCCCTTTTTCACTTCTCTATTAGAGATGCTGTTCTCTATTGTCCCTGATAATGAAGTATTCCTCTTTACCAAGGGCATCCTCACTATCTATATTTTTGCTTTTATCCCATATTCTCCAACAAATTGATCCCACAAAAATCCCCACCCTGTCATCAGTATCTCTATAGCTATTAGTTTCTTCCCTACCACTTACAAATATATCCAACTTTCTCTCGTGTAAGAAATGATGAGCAGTCTGATTTCAAAAAGGCCTGGAGAGACTTATATGAACTGATGCTAAGTAAAGTGAGCAGAACAAGGAGAACATTGTACATGATAACAAAATTATATGATAATCAACTGTAATGAACTTGACTCTTCTCAACAAGAGAATTCCCATATACTTCTCAAAATGCCATCCCCATCCAGAGAGAGAGAGCTATGAAAATTGAATGAAATGATTAAAGCACGGTATTTTCACCTTTTTAAAAAAAAGAGGAGAGATTGAAATGTTATAATTTTTTTATGGTCATCTAAGATCATAGGATATCATGGGCAAATTGGTTTTATATATAGACCTCAAATCATGCTCATATAATTTTTATTTGATTTCAGTTTACATATATGTGTATATCTATGTGTATATATACATATATTTTTTTTTTCTAAGCACATGGTGAACTGCCTTCTGGCCATGACTGAGAATGTTTTGTATCATGTATGTAATAATGAAAAATCTTCTAAATGGCTACAGATCCAGAAGAATTGATGACTTAGGAACTTCTGAGTCAGAACTGAGAGTACAGATTCATCCTATCCATTTTGACTTCAAGAAGACTGGACCTCTAAAACTGACCCTAAAATTAGGTTAGGGAAAGAGTGGCTACTTAGGGTCTCCACTTCCAGCCATTGATGGTTGTTTAGTACACGGTCACTACAGTCTCTTTGTGTTTAGGTAAACAAGTACTCTGAAATTTATATGTCCAGACATTGGCTTTGTTAGGTTAGGATAGACAGAAGTTCCATCAGAGTACTAGTCTGCTGATGCTCTAGGAATCTAGCCTGCTGGTATGAGTAGAAATTAGGGAAGTAGTACTGAAAGGTTGCTACAATGGGATCAAAGATATATTATTTTTTAAAAAAAATTTTTTTATTAAAGTTTTTTATTTGTACAACATATGTATGGGTAGTTCCCCAGCATTGATCTTTACAAAGCTTTCCATTGCAAATTTTACCCCCAGTCCCCTCCCCTCCCCTAGATGGCAGGAAGTCCACTACATGTTAATAATGTTGAAATGCTTGAGAAGTTATGCAAGAAAAATCCTTCCTATAAGAAAAAAAAAGAATCAGAGAAAGGCAACACAATGCAAGCAGATGTCAATAGAGATCATGAAAATGTTATGTTGTGGTCTATATTTCATATCCCTCTCTCTGGGTGTATATGGTTTTCTTCAGTGAACAACTGGAACTGGTTTGAGACAATTCTTTGTTGCAGAGAGCCATGTCCATCAGAATTGATCATCATGTAATACTGTTGTTGCTGTGTATGATGATCTCCTGGTTCTGCTCGTCTCACTCAGCATCAGTTCATGCAAGTCCCTCCAGGCCTCTCTGAAATCGTCCTGCTGGTCGTTTCTTACAGAGCAATAATATTCCATAATATTCATGTACCATAATTTATTCAGCCACTCTCCAATTGATGGACATCCCTTCAGTTTCCAGTTTCTAGCCACTACAAAAAGAGCTGCCACAAACATTCTTGCACAGGTGGGTCCCTTTCCCTCCTCTAAGATCTCTTTGGGATATAGGCCCAGTAGAAACACTGCTGGGTCAAAGGGTATGCACAGTTTGACAACTTTTTGAGCATGGCTCCAAATTGCTCTCCAGAATGGTTGGATCCGTTCACAGTTCCACCAACAATGTATTAGTGTCCCAGTTTTCCCACATCCCCTCCAACATTCATCGTTAGCTTTTCCTGTCATTTTAGCCAATCTGACAGGTGTATAGTGGTACCTCAGAGTTGTCTTAATTTGCATTTCTCTGATCAATAGTGATTTGGAGCAACTTTTCATATGACTAGAGATGGTTTTAATTTCATCATCTGAAAATTGTCTGTTCATATCCCTTGACCACTTATCTATCGAAGAGTGGCTTGAATTCTTATATATATGAGACAATTCTCTATATATTTTAGAAATGAGGCCTTTATCAGAATCATTAAATGTAAAGATGATTTCCCAATTTGATGCTTCCCTCCTAATCTTGTCTGCATTTGTTTTGTTTGTACAGAAACTTTTTAACTTAATATAATCAAAATTACCCATCTGGTGTTCAATTAGGAGTTCCAGGTCTTCTTTGGACATAAATTTATTCCATCTCCACAGGTCTGAGAGATAAACTATATTACGTTCCTCTAACTTGCTTACAAAGTCCCTCTTTATATCTAGATCATGAACCCATTTAGATCTTATCTTGGTTCAAAGATATATTATTAAAAAAGAACCTTAAAGAGCATGGATTTCATCTCTTGTGTTTTACAAACACTGAGGCCATTAGAGGTAAAATGATTAGGCCCAAATCATATAAGTAGTAACTAATAAAGCCAGCATTTGAACTTAGGTTCTCTGCAAGTCCAGTATTCTTTTTCCATTGCATTTCTCTACTTCCAATATAATGTGATTGTAATCTTTCATTTGAACCTATTTTCCCTTTGTGGACCAGGTAATGTTGGTCTACAAGCAATTGTCTATAAATTATAGGTCATTCAAATCATGCCAAGGCTATTAGAGTTGACTCAGGAGATGTGGGTTAAAAACCCATTCTGAACATTTATTAGTTTTGTGACTTTAGGCAATCCATTTTATTTCTTGGTCTCATTTATAATATGGAGATAATAATATTTGCTCTTCTTACCTGAAAAGGATGTTGTGAGGAACTTTGAAATTGAATGTGTGACATAGGAAACACTAGCACAGGACTGCCAGAATGGTGTGCCCTCATCAGAGAAGATGGTGTACCCTATGAACAAAGCAGAATTGAATTAGCTCAAAAAAATGCAAACTGTACAAATTTGAAGAATCTACCCCAAGTGTTCCCATGGACTATTTGTACATGACCTATGGTAAAGCATTCTGAGCTTTTATTGGTCTCATCAGCCTTAGTCAGACACACTAAAATTTTCTCTAACAGTGATGACATTTTGTTCTTCTTTGAGAATGAAGGACATTTTGCAGTATTTATGAAGACTGGTATTGTATAAGTGTTGAAAGCTTTAAACATTTTCTTTCCCCCTAATTAAATGTGATAATATTTGTAGAATGCTTAGCATATGTCTTGATATATAGTAGACATTTGATAAATGCTTATTCTCTTATATTCAGTTCCTTCTGCAAACTTCATCTTGGAGTTTCACTTCCAGGTTCCTTTATTTATTTTTTTGCATGCGAAGGAAGTTAAGAATGGCTTTTATGTGTAGCTCATGGAGTCATTCATAAAGAGGCTGTGGGCCAGATTTGACCCTCAGAGTAGTCAGTCAACTCCCTGATATAGTCCAATACTTTCATTCTAAAAATAAGGCAACTGGGTCCCGAGAAATTAATAATTTATAAGGACTTGTCTGAGCCTATTGATATAGTAAGTAGACAAAGCATAATAAGTAGAACTCAGTTGAAATTTGAGTTGAAACTCATTTTTACTTTAGAGAATATTTTTACTAAGCTCATGGATACTTCCCAAGGAACTTTTGGTGAAGAGCGGACTATCAATTTGAGATATTAAAGATATTTAGCCTGGAGAAGATAATGTTAAGACTAGGGAGAGGAAATATTTCTGTATGCAAATATTTGGAGAGTTGTTATGTGAAATAAGGATCATAGCATCAAAGGTACAGAGCTATACATTAGACTTCATCTATTATAGTTCCCTCATTTTGTAGAGGAGAAAGCTGAGATTCAAAAGATTAAATTATTTGCCCAAGGTTAGGCATCTATGTGGCACAGTGGATAGAGTGTCAAAACTAAGTTGAAGAAGACTCATTTTTAAGTGCTCAAATCTGGCCTCAGATACCTATTAGTTGCGTGATTCTGGACAACACAACTGTTTGCCTCATTTTTTCTCATGTGTAAAATTATCTGGAGAGGGAAATTATAAACTACTCTAGTATCTATGCTAAGAAAACCTCAAATGGGGTCATAAAGAGTTGGATGTGAATGAAATGACAGAATAGGCAACAAAAGAGGCAACAAAAATGTATATATTTTTTTCTTTGCTGAGGCAATTGGGGTTAAGTGACTTGCCCAGGGTCACACAGCCAGGAAGTGTTAAGTGTCTAAGATCAGATTTGAACTCAGGTTCTCTTGACTTCAGGGCTGGTGCTCTATCCACTGTACTACCTAGCTGCCCCGGGGCAACAAAAATGAACCCAGATCATTTAATGCCAACTCTAGTATCTATTCAAAAAACAACAACACATATTTCTAAAACTTCAAGAGATTTAGAGAACCCATAGGTAAAAATTAAGAGAAAAAATGTTAATTTAATAGAAGGAAAAAATTCCCAACAGAGCTGATCCAAAATGGAGCCAACTACTTTATAATATAATAAGTTCCTCATTACCATTCTTAAATTGTCAAAAAGTAGAGGATTCTTCTTTCTCCTTATCCAGTCATCTAATTTTTATGGCCACCCATTATGATCTGGATTGGTAATTTTAAGGCAGTATGAGCTACAACTGGTCCAAACATAATAGTGTCCAAAATAACTACCTTACTTGTGCCATGTCTCTACATCAATCTTTGAATTCCCCAAAACAGATGAACTGATGATTTTCTTTTTTGGATCCTAGTCTTTTCATTTTAATTTTCTCACTGAAAATTGAAATAGCCACAATAATGATAGTTTGCTTTTACATGGCATTTTAAAGTCTGTAAAGTGTTAACTCATTTATTCCTACAACAACTCTAGGAAGTAAATGCTATTATGATCCCCATTTATTTATTTATTTATTTTTATTCATTTTATTTTATTTATTAATACTTTTTATTTGCAAAACATATGTATGGGTAATTCCTAAACATTAACCCTTACAAAGCTTTCTGTTACGAATTTTTCCCCCCTACTCCCCACCCCTCCCCTAGATGGCAGGATATCCACTACATGATAATTATGTTAGAATACTTAAGAAATTGAATATATGTATAGTTATTGCCACACATCATTTTTTGTGCAGGAGAAATCGTATCTACAAGAAAGAATAATCTGATAAAGGAAATACAATGCAAGCAAACCTCAATAGAGAACATGAAAATGTTATGTTGTGGTCCACATTTCACATCCCTCTCACCGGCTCTCTTCACCGAACAATTGGAACTGGTTTGAAGCATTTCATTGTTGAAGAGAGTCATGTCCATTAGAACTGATCCTCATATAGTCTTGCTGTTGCTGTGTATAATGATCTCCTGGTTCTGCTGATTTCACTCAGCATCAGTTCATGTTCATGCAAGTCCCTCCAGGCCTCTCTGAAATCATCCTGCTGATCGTTTCTTACAGAGCAATAATATTCCATAATATTCATATACCATAATTTATTCAGCCACTCTCCAATTGATGGACATCCATTCAGTTTCCAGTTTCTAGCCACTACAAAAAGAGCTGTTACAAACATTCTTGCACATGTGGAGCCCTTTCCTTCTTTTATGATTTCTTTGGGATATAAGCCCAATAGAAACACTGCTGGGTCAAAGGGTATGCATAGTTTGATAACTTTTTGAGCATAGCTCCAAATTGCTCTCCAGAATGGTTGGATCTGTTCACAGCTCCACCAACAATGCATCAGTGTCCCAGTCTTCCCACATCCCCTCCAACATTCATCGTTATCTTTTCCTGTCATTTTAGCCAATCTGACAGGTGTGTAGTGGTACCTCAGAGTTGTCTTAATTTGCATTTCTCTGATCAATAGTGATTTGGAGCACCTTTTCATATGATTATAAATAGTTTTAATGTCATCATCTAAAAATTGTCTGTTCATATCCTTTGACCATTTATCAATTGGAGAATGGCTTGAATTCTTATAAATATGAGACAATTCTCTCTATATATGATCCCCATTTTGCAGACAAAGTTTTGAGGCTGAGAGGCTAGTTTGGGCAGGGTTATATAGATAGTGTCTGAGGCAGAATATGAACTTAGGTTTTCCTGATTCCAAATCCTACTTTTCATGCCATCACCAACTGATTTATTGATTTATCTGGCATCACTAAAAAAGTAGAATTCATTTTAGTCCATTATTGCTAAAACATATATATTGCTTTTTATTGACATATTTCCCTTTTCTCATCCCAAAACATTTGAAAAATTTACCCTGAAAAATAAAAAAAAGTTTTTCTTCTCCAAATAATCATATCAAATGTTGGTATGCCTAAATACTGTCTTTTTATATATGATAGAGAAAAGAGAAGCTGTGTGCCTATGGGTAAGTCCTTAACTTTTCTGAGACTCTAGTTTATTCACTTATAAAGAGGGGGCATTAATGCATGTATCACCTACCTTTGAGCACAGTTGTATTTCAAGTGAGTTAATCTATGTAAAGGGCTTTGCTAACATTGAATATCTATATACATACTAGTTCTTATTTTCTCTATTCTATTATCATAGAACTGAGTCAATGAAAATTGGAGAGAAAGTAATCACCAGAGGGTCAAATCTTTTTTAAAAGAAGGGCATTAGGATATAAAGATTTTAATTTATATATGATGATGTGGCCAACATGTTTTTGAGGAAATTACTGTTAAAACTTGGTCTCTGTTTCTCTATTGTACAGCACATCTGAACAGATGGGGAATCATTTAAATGTGATTAGAAGTTGTTCTTCAACATAGGTTGCATTAAGAATATTCTTTCATAGAATTCCACATATGAATCAGATATATATTTCTAGGAAATCTGTTACACTGGAGGAGGCAAAGAGTCAGCTGAGAATAATAGAATAATGAAAGCTCCCACTAGAATCCTCATATTGTTAGGATAAAGCAAGGAAACCTGTAGTATGTTGAGTTGACTGCTTGTTGTAAAATTTTGGGAGGATAGGGACAAGGGTCACATGGGATAGGCAGATACAGATAGATTGTTTTGGTTGATATCACTGGAGGGAACTTCCAAATCAATGAGATCACAGATTCATTTGAGAATTTGAAAGAAAAATATTACTTGGAAATTATATAGCCCTTTATAATTTTAACACAGGCTTTGCATATAGTATAGTAAGTATACCAGAGCTATAACTAAGATGGAATGAATGGGGTTTTGTCCCTGTGTGTCAAATTTAGAAGTTGCAGATAATTTGTCAAAAATAGAATGCTACCAAATGATGGGCTGAAATGTATTCTCTTCTTGAATTTCTTTGCTCCCCTAGCAGTATATCCAGTATGCCAATATGCATTGTCTTTTTTTCTCTCCAGAGTCATATATACCCCTTTATTAACCCCTTCCCCACCCTGTGAATGTGCTTCATGCTATGTGTTCTGAGATTGGTTTATAGCAATTACCTCGAGAAATAAAAATTCCTAGTTTCAACCTTGCTACCTCTCCACAGGGTCTGGTGTAAAAAAGTGCTTTGGGAACCTCATAGGACGTATTGGAAGATCTTGTCATTTGATATAACCTTGTGTAAATAGTAGGTAGAGGATGCAGTATGATTTCCATTGTACAGTCAATAAATATTAAACACCTAATGTATAGGTCAATTTGCTACTTTTTCCAGTGAGGAGTTGGAGAAAGAGGAATAGAGAGGAAGAAGGAGGAATCACAGGAAAAGGAATGGCTAGGTTGCATAGTGGTTAGACCATTGGGCTTGGAGTCAGGAAGACCTTATTTTGAATTCTGCCTCATATATGTACTTATACACACACACACACACACACACACACACAAGTTCCTTCAAGGATCTTATAAGAAAGACATCATGCAAACAAACTATACAAAGAATAACTGAGACATAATTGACAGAGGGAAGGCATTGGAATTAAGAGGGGATGAAAAAGGGTTTATGTACAATGTGGGATTTTAGTTGGCACTTAAGAAAGCTAGAGAGGTCAGTAGTTGAACAAAAGAAAAATAGTATTTCAGGCATGGGGGGAAGCCAGAGAAAGTTCCTGGAAGTGAGAGAGGGAATGGGCAAAAAGTCAGTGTTTTTGGATTTTAGAATGTGTTTTGGGAAAGAAGATGTAAAAAAAAAAACCCAAATCAGAAAGATGAGGGGGGGCTAATTTAGAAGAACTTTGAGTGATAAACAGAACATTTATTATTTAATCCTGGAGGTGTTTGGGAGCCAATGCAATTTATTGAGTAGGGGAGTGACATGATTATGCTTAAACTTTGAGAAAATAACTTGTTGAATGAATGGAGGATGAATTGGAGTGAGGAGAGAATGGAGGCAGGCAGAACTACCAGAAGATTATTGCAATAATCCAAACTAGATATAATCATGGCCTGCATTACAGTGGTGATAGTGTCAAAGGAGAAAAGAGGGTATTTTAGACAGATATAGAAATAAAATCAATAGGGTTTGACAACAGACTGTATGTGGGAGGTGAGAAATAGTGAGGAATCAAGGATAGCTTCTAGGTTTCAAGCCTGTGGGACTGAGAACATGGTGTTAACCTTCCACAGTAATAGGGAAGGTTAGAGAAGAAGAAGGTTTGGGAAAAGATAATGAGTTCTCTTTTGGACATTGTGTTAAAGTACAATAAATAATAATAATGATAATGATTATGATGATGATGAATGAATGAATCTCACTGGTTTCTTGTTAGGATCAAATGAAACAACATATATACCTTAAATTATAAGCTCACATTTATATAATACTTTACAATTTGCAAAGCACTTTACATGTGATTGTTAGTATTTATATAGTTGTTTTAAAGTTTGTAAAATATCTTATAATATGTATGTGTACAAATATCTATAAAAGATTATATATGTATACACATACATATATATTAAACACATAAATATATATACATATATTAAACACACACACAACACATATATATATACATATATATATATACTCATTTGTACATTATACTCAATCTCATAACCCTGTGAGTATTATTTGATCAGTTCCTGGCACACATATAAAGCACTTAATAAATGCTTATTAATTTGTCTATTATTCCTATTTTAACATGATGAAGCATCTGAGATTGAGAAAGATTAAGTAATTTACCCCATGTTAGGGCTTTGGGACAGTTTTTAGCTATTAAACTCCCCCAGCTCCATTTAAAAAAAAACGCTTCATTGAGCTGAGGAGAGTTTATCTTTGAAGTTTTGAATGTTCTTACTCCTTGAAAGTTATTTTCTTGATGTTTCCTTCTTCCTCATCTAGTAAATATGCATAAGGAGATTATATATAATACATATATAGGAAGTGTTAATTTCTTTAATTCTGATAAAAGCAGAAGATGTCATGGTAGCTCTTTATATTTCATGAATCATTGCTAAAACCCACCTTGTTAATACTCCCAGTCCTAGATTTGGGGACTCATTAATCTCAGGGTTATTGACACTAGGCTGCAATAGCTCCTTTAGATACTAATGCCATTTAAATGGGCTTTGTGTGCCAATTTGAATTTATCAAATTTAGTTCAGTGGAAAAAAAAAAGATTAAAGGGACACCCCAACTAGAAAGCAGGTGTTGGCTGAGAGCTAGTTGGTAATAAGATCATTTAAACATATGGAAGTAATGGGCCTAATGCCAAATCAGACTGGGGAATGGAAGAAAAGGAAGGAATAATTCTGTAAATGACAGGTGAATGATTTTCTTTTGCATCTCTGCTCAGGCAACAAGGCAAGCAGTTAAGAGAAGGACTGAAATGAAAACCACATTTGTTTTGGTAGGTCTAACAAAATAGGATCAAAGAAAAGGGAAGAATAATCTGAGATAATGATGGTAATTTGTTTCCCTTTTCTGAGATAATTGACCCATACCGAAGACATAATTATAGTACATTAAGTAGATTAAAAGAAAGACAAAGACAGGGCCATAGAGCAAAGAAGAGAAGGATTCAAGATGCTATCATTATGATATTTTGAAAACCATAATATTTTGATGCTGGCTTTTCAATCCACAAAATACATGAACATGAAGATGACAAAGTGAGTGAGAGGTTTCCTAGGGACACATCTCCCTTGTAGCTCTCACCGCACCACCAAATAATACAACTGAAGAGTGCCAAGATTCAGAAACTCAGTAACCACAAGGAAAAAAAGGGAAGAATCCAATATGGCATAATTCTTATAGAATTAATTCACTAACTCATCACATTAGGTGCTACTACTAATGAAAATGTTATCTAGTTCCCATAACTTCTGCTCTGGTTCTAGGTGATGCTGAAGCCTTTGTGGTTGCTAAAATTTTGTTTTTTTTCCCTGAATTTATTTAGTTAAATTTTTTTCCAATTACATGCAAAACAATTTTTTAACATTTAATAAAGTTTTTAAAACTCTGAGTTCCAAAATTTCTTCCTTCCTCTCTTCTTTCCTTCCCCCTGACTGAGAAAACAAAATATTTGATATAGGTTTTACATGTGTAGTTATGCAAAACATTTCCCATATTAGTTATATTGTGGAAGAAAGAAAATTTAAAAAACCCTCAAGAAAAACAAAGAAACTAAAAAGTATTTTTCAATCTGTATTCAATCAGTTGTTTCTCTGGGGTCAGATAGTATTTTTATCATCAGTCCTTCAGAGTTGTGTTGGAACATTGTATTGTGAGAATATCTAATCATCTTACAATGTTGCTATTATTTTGTGCACAGTAAGATTTAACTTTGCATCAGTTCATGAAAGTCTTTCCAAATTTTTCTGAGCATCCTGCTTATCATTTTTTATAAAACAATAGTATTCATCCTAATCACATTCCACATTTTCTTTAGCCATTTCTCAATTGATGGTCATTTGTTTATTTATTTTTTGTAAAATTGACTCTGTTCTTTCTATGTTTGAGAAATGAGGCCTTTTCCAGAGAAACTTCAATTTTTTTCACAGTTGCTTTTGCTGTCTTTCCTTCTATTCTATGTCCCCCATTTATTCTATTCTCTCTCTTCTTTCATCTTGTCTCTCCTCAAAAGTGTTTTGCTTCTGATTACTCTTTTCCCCAATCTGCCCTTCTTTCTATCACCCTCTCTTTTCTTATCCTCTTCTTGCTTTCCTTTAGGGTGAGAGAGATTTTTATACCCAATTCTGTGTGTCTATTATTCTCTCTTTGAGCCAATTCTAATGACAACAAAGTTTACTCACCTCTCCATGCCTTTCCACTATTCTCTTTCACTGTAAAAGCTTTTTTCTTGCTTCTTGAATGTTAAATAATTTACCCCATTCTACCTCTCTTTTCCCTTTCATCTGTACATTTCTCTCCCACTCCCTAATTTTATTTTTAGATATTATTCTTTTATATTCAACTCACATATGTGACTTCTATCTATACTATGGCCTCCTTCTAACTATCCTAATAATGAGAAAGTTCTTATAAGTTAAAAGAATTCTCTTACCATGTAAGAATGGAAATAGTTTAACCTTATTAAATAAGTCCTTTGTGATTTCTTGTTTCTGCTTACCTTTTTTTGAAAGCCAAATTTTGTATTCATCTCTGGTCTTTTCATCAAGAATTCTTGAAAATCCTCTATTTCATTGGATATCCATTGTCTCTTCTCTTCCCCCACCCACCCAAAGAATTATATTCAGTTTTGTTGAGTAGGTAATTCTTGGTTGTAATCTTAGCTCTTTTGCTCTCTGGAATAGCATATTTCAAGCCCTCTTAAGACTTTAAGGCAGAAGCTAAATTTTGTGCTATCCTGACTGTGGCTCCATAATACCTGAATTGTTTCTTTCTGGGTGTTTATAATAGTTTCTCCTTCATCTGTGAACTATGGAATTTGTATAATATTGTTGGGAGTTTTTATTTTGGGCTTTCTTTCCCAGGTGATCAGTGGATTATTTCCATTTCTATTTTACCTTCTGGTTAGGACATCAGGGTAGTTTTCCTTGATAACATCTTGAAAAGTGATGTCTAGGCTCTTTTTTAAATCATAATTTTCAGGTAGTCTAATAATTTTAAAATTATCTCTCCTGGAGTTATTTTCCAGGTCAGTTGTTTGTCTAATGAGATAGTTCATATTGTATTCTATGTTTCCTATTCTTTTGCTTTTGTTTTGTTGTTTTTTGATTTACATTTGCTTCCAATTGCTCAACTCTAATTTTTATGGAATTATTTTCTTCAGTGAACTTCAGTGAACTCATTTTTCATTTGACTAATTATTTTTTAAAGAGGCTTTTCCCCCCAGTGAATTTTTGTGCTTTTTTTCCATTTGGCCAATTCTGCTTTTAAAGATATTTTTCTCTCATTGACTATCTCTTTTATCATTTGGTCTAGTCTGTTTTTTTGTGTGTCTCCTTTGCCAAGCTGTTGATTCATTTTTTCATGATTTACTTGCATCACTCATTTCTCTTCCAAATTTTTCCTTTATCTCTTTTACTTTATTTTCAAAATTCTTTTTTTTGAGCTCTTCAATTGCCTAAACCCAATTCATATTTGTCTAGGAGGCTTTGGATGTAGGAACTTTTGACTTTGTTAACTTCTGAGTATATGTTTTGATTTTCCTTGTCACCCTGTAACTTTCTAGGGTCAGAATTATTTTTTTTCTGTTATTTACTGCTTTTCCTATCCTATTTCTATTTAACTCTTTGTTAAAGTAGGATTCTGTTTGACTTGTTCCAAGCTTCAGGGATTTTGTGCAGCTTTTTTCAGCAATACTTTTAGGGACCTATAAGCTTTCAGTTCTTTCAAGGTGATATGATCTAAGGAGAGATGTATTTATTGCCCTCTTGGTCTGAGTGATTGATTACAAGCACCCTTCCTTGGAAGTTTGAGGAAGGTCTCTGCTCCACTGTAGCCACAATCTCTGGTTTTCTAGTGCTCCTCTTTTTCCTGCCACCCAGGACTGTGACCTAAATATGAACATGGCAAAGTAACAGAATCCTGCCTTTGTCCTGGCAAAGCGACCCCTGTAATCTCTTTGTGACCAAGGATGCCTTCTTACAGTCTATGGACTGGGAGATTCAGAGCCAGATGCTGCCACCACTGATTCACTGGCTACCAAAGTCTGCCCCTGGTTTTCTTGCTTGAACTGAACTGTGTTCCACTCTCATCCAGGTGTTCCAATTTCACTCAAGTGCAATAGACTTTTCCTTTTAACCTTCTTAGTTGTTTTTGATAGAAAAAATATTTCAACATCCTTTTGTGAGTTCTGCTTCTCCAGGAATTGTTTCTTGGCATTATTTAAAAGTATTTGGAAGGTTTGGGGAAGATCTTTGGCAAATGGCTGCTTATTTTCAGCTATCTTGTCTCCTTGTTAAAATTTTTTGGGATCCAAATTTTCCACTTTAAGATTTTTTTTTGGGAGGAGGAGAGAAGAGGTACAATAATTTCTTTTGGGTAAATGGAGGTTTTCCCTGTTAGGCACTCTTGTCTCTGGATTCCACTGGACTGGACCTATAATTTTAAGCACTGAATTTTTGGAATCAACCCTTCTGTAGTTTCTCAGGGAGAGCCAAATGACTAGGATGACTTGTAGTTCATGAATCAAACAAACTCTGAGGCCTGAAAAGAAGACAGCATATGAAGAAATAATTGAAGGATTTGGGGCTTCCAGAAAAAAATATCATAAAAAAGAAAATTAGAGGACCTTCCTCTAAGAAATCATTCAGAGAAGTTGCTAAATATTAAAACACAGAACAAAAGTAAGATTGAGAAAATCCACAGAATATCTATAGATAGTTTAAATCACCAAGAAACATTATCACATTTCAGAATTATAACACGAAAATACAAAATTTTGGAGGCATAATAAAAAAAGAAACTCATATTCCAAGGAGAACCAATGAGAATAGCATAGCATTACTATGCTGTTACCAAAAACAATCAAAATGAAATGGGGAATATGATATTCTGAAGAGCAAGGGAGATTGGCACCCAGAAATCACATATCACACAAAATTGAGCTTAAATACCAAAGAAACCAGCTAGAATTTTAAATACAAGAAAAACTACTATAATTTCTTTGCAACATTCAGAAATTGAGATATTCAATATAGAATCAGACCAAAAGCAGGAAGTCAAGTATATATATATACACACATTTTTTTTCTGGTAAAAGACTAAGAAATGAAATATTTATTTTTACGAGCTTAGGACCAAAGAATGACATTAATGTGGGATGGGTATCTGTTACTTTATTTTCCTAAAAACTTGTTTCATAAAAACTTATATATTATCTTAAGGAAAGTGAGAAGGCAGAGAGAAGGTAAAGACCAGTGAGCAAACGAACCTGAGGTGATAGAGAAGTGATGGAAAAAAATCATGAGAAGAGGAGTTGTTTTTTCCGGTCCTAAATCCAATGCAGATTTTCCCATAACTTTCCTACTAATTATTTTCTGTTCCTTAACAAGGGGAAACATTGATCTGCTTCAATATAGGTGTGTTGGTTTTAAGGTGTGCAATAGCTAAACTTATGAAAACTTTATTGCCAATCAATCACTATGATAAAGAAATCTTCTTATTTTTTGCTAAGGCAGGTGGGGTTAAGTGACTTGCCTAGGGTCACACAGCTAGGAAGTATTAAATGTCTGAGACTAGATTTGAATTCAGGTCCTCCTGACTTCAGGGTAGGTGCTCTATTCACTGCACCACCTAGCTGCCCCAAGAAATCTTATTATTTTTCAAAGTGAAGAATACTTTGCAATTCCTAATTGACCAAATATCCAAATTTGAATTTTCATATTATGCTTGATAATATCAGGAATGTTGTGATACTTAACAGATAATGGTTGAGGTGAACTTCCATCCTGGCTTACTGTGCTTCCTTTTCCCCCACTTCATATACTTTTTTGCAGGAAACTTTCATTCTTTTTTTTTATTCTTGTCACTTATTATTAATTCTATAGAATATTAGTTCATTGAAGGTAGAGACTGTTTCATTTTTGTTTCTATGAAATCAGCATTTGTCATAGAACAGGAAATGTTTTTGTTGTTCAGTTGTTTTTCAGTTGTCTAATTCTTTGTGACTCCATTTGAGGTTTTTTTGGCTAAGAGAGTGATTTTTTATTTTCTTCTACAGTTCATTTTATCACGAGGAAACTAAGACAAACAGGGTTAAATGACTTGCTTAGGATCACACAGCTAGGAAGTATTTGAGGCCAGATTTAGATTCAGCAAGATAAAGCCTATCCATTGTGTTACCTTGCTGCCAAGAGAACATACTAGATGCTAAATTAATTTAATCCAATATACTTAATTTTATATCTTTTGTAACTTAGAGAAAATGCAATGGTTTTATCTCCATAAATCAACAACGTATTTTAGAAAGTAGGCTTGGAAATTGATACAAGATAGTTGAGGGGTAGGAGTAGATAGATATCTCTATTACCAGAATGAAAACTAGAATTTCTGGAGATTTTAAAATTTGGAAAATACTTTCTGTATGTTGTCTCTTTTAATCCTCATGATAATTCTATTTGGTAATTATTGGCATTATACTTATTTTACAGATGAATAAAAAAAGTTAGAGAGGTTAAGTGAGTTACTTAAGGTCACAGGGTTTCCCGAATCTATGGCTGAAAGGCTAACCATTTGACCATCCTTCCTTCAATAGGAGAGATCTAACTACATTTGGATTCCAAGTCAAAGACAGCTATTTCTTGCTGGGCACCAGAGAAAGAGATAGAGTTAGGAATTATAATGTTGTTTTGTTTAGTGAAAAAAATAAAGTAAGAAAGCTTCATCTGAGATTCCCTGGAGGAACAAGGAGGTTGTGGGGAGGGTACAATTTATAAATGCAGAGCTGAAGCAGCTTCATGGGGATTAAGGAAATTATTTTTGTGCTAGTCAGAAGCAATGAGAAAATTAGTCTATGACCCCCATTAGAGCCTGGTATGTTTTTTTTTTCTGTGCAGTGTTAGTGTCTTACAAGGTTGATACTGGCATTATTACTATCAAATTCAAACCCCTGGCAAGTCCTTGCTCCAGAATGCCAGGCACCAACACAGCTTCTGACAGGACTGGCATTAACCCAGACAACAGAAATGGAGAAAGTGCAACTGTTCTCTCAGGGAATGTATTCTGAAACAGCCTTCAGTTTCTACAGACAAGTGCATTGTTTCCCCCTCAGTATATGTGTGTTTTTGTTGTCTTAAAGTTGCATGGAGTGTGTGCAACCATGCATATGTAAGAGAAAAAACAATCTTTCCAGAAACATGAAGCCTCTTGTGGGGGTTAGGGGAAGGGGGAGGATATCTGACAAAAGGAATTAATGAGCCCTTGGAAGAAAATTTCATCTTTCTTTTTTTTTAAGATTGCCCCCCTTTTTAAAAATTTGTTTTATTAAAAAACAACAATAAAGAAAAACAGAAAATAAATATAAAACAATACAATACAAAACAAAACAGAACATTGTCATGTGCCCAGTAGAACATGAGGGAAGATTCAAAATATATAACAGTAAATTACCAGTTCAAGAAAGCATATATAACAGTAAAAGAGAATATATTTCTGTCAATCTTTACTTCATTGTAGGTTGTTTTTTTTGTTCTCTGCTGCACATCATTTTTACTTTATTCTTTTTCCCCCTTTCATCTTCCCTATCTTACCCAAGCAGATTATAGTTAAGCAAGGATATATTTATGTCTATACGTATGGATATATATATACACACACATATATCTTTCCTATCCCTGCTAACTCGTTGCTTTAATTCTGCTCCTTAACTTGCCTTGCTATTACTTAACCTCCCCCCACCCATGGATCCCTTGCCTTCTTCCCTCATTCTTTGCTTCCCCCTCTGCGCTTATTTCTTTATAGATTTTGAAAGAGGCTATACCCTTCATGGTATATATGTAGTGTTGCCTATTTAATCCATGTACAATGTGAGTAGGTTTTCAAACTACAAACCATCCTCCCCTCTCTAATGCTTCTGTGTCTATTTTTCTTCTGCACCTCATTTGTAGAACATAATTACTATTTTTACCTTAACTCTGCTCCAATCTTTCTTTTGAGCTACCCTATTGCTGATGTCAATCTATGATGTCAACAATTTATATTATATACTTCCATGTAAAAATATAAACTATTTGGGGCAGCTAAGTGGCACAGTGGTTAGAGCACCAGCCCTGAAGTCAGGAGGACCTGAGTTCAAATCTGGTCTCAGACACTTAACATACCTTAGCTGTGTGACCCTGGGCAAGTCACTTAACCCCAATTGCCTCAGAAAAAAAAATATAAACTATTTGTCCTTGTTGAAAAATTGAACTTTGACATTGGCTCTTATATGTTAAATTTTCTGTTAAATTTGAGTTCAGGTTTGATTGATACAAAGTCCTGAAAATCTGCGAATTTGTTGAATGTCCAGTTTTTTCTCATTCAATATTATGAACAATTTTGCTGGATATGTTTTTGGCCACAGGACTAGTTCTTTTGATCACCAGAATCTATATTCTAGGATCTCTGGTCTTTTATCATGGTTGCTGATAAATCCTGTATAATATTAATTGTAGCTCCAGTGTATTTGAATTATTTTTTTCTTTTTTCTTTTTTTTGCAAAATTTTCTCTTTGATCTTTGGGTTTTGAAATTTGGAAGCAATATTCCTATATTTTTTCTACAAAGGATGTCTTTGAGATGGTGATTAGTGGATTTTTTTTCTATTTCTACTTTCTTCTCATGTTCTACTATTCCAAGATAATTTTCTTGTTTTATTTCTTGCATTTTTGTGTCAAGATTTTTTCTTTGATCACAGTTTTTAGGTGGTCTATTTGTTCTTATATTTCTCTTCTTGATCTCTTTTCCTGATCTGTTGTTTTTCTTATGTTTTGCATTCTGTTCTATTTTTTCATTCTTTGTAAGATGTTTTGTTATTTCTTAGTTTCTCATAGCTTCACTGGCTTCCCTTGCCCCAATTCTGATTTTCAAAGAGTTATTATCTTTTAGACTCTTATCTCTTTTTCTAGTTGGTTAACCTTTTTTCATAATATTGTTTTTCTTGGATTTTTTTTTTATTTTTTTAGTTTTTCATCAATGTCTCTCATTTAATTTTTAAATTGTTTTTTGAGTTCTTCTATAAAATCTCTTTGAGCAGGGTGCCGTTTAACATTACTCTTTGAGGTAAATAAAGCTTTTTTTTTTTACTTCAGTGTTCTCACTGAAGATGAACCCTGGTCTTTTCTGTTCCCATAGTAAGTTTCTATGGTAGAATCCTTTCTTTGCCATTTCATTTTTTTTAAAATGAAAAGTATTAGTGTAAGCACATCTAATAGTGGGGTGGGGTGTCTACTTTACTTCAGCTCTTTCCTCTGACCTGGAAACCTAAACCAAAAGCTCCCTATATCTTGCAAATGCCCACAACCAGCACTCTCCCTGCCCCTACTGTTTTTGCACTCACCTGTGCTAGTTCCTTCTCACCCCAGGGCCTTGTCTCTGCCGCACAAGTGGACCTGGTGTTCCTAATCAGTTGAGGTTCCCTCAGTCTTTCCAGGCTCAGATCCCCAGATCTTCAAGATGTTTGGAGGGTGAAAGTTTCTGTGGTTCCTGCTGAGTCTCCAACCAAACCCCAGAGCTGTTCACTTAATGTTTCTGTGGAGCTAGTCAGTGGTTGGTGTTTGCACATTACACAGGTTAATCCTAGCCTGGGATATTCAAATCTTATTGTATCAGGAGAATCCCTATTCTGCCCTAAGTCTTCTTAATTTTTCATCAGTTTATATTTGCCTTGAGTAGCAAATGTGTTCTGTTTATGGGGAAATCAGGAGAATCTGAAATTTACCCACTTATTTCAGTATCTTTCCAGAATTTTTCCTACCTCAGTTCCTCTCTTTTCAACCTCTTTCATTACACAAATGAAAACATTCACATTTTCCTTTATTTGAGGTTCATCACACCATTCTTGAAGTTTTGACTTACTGCTCAAAAAGTATGTATGGATTGTTGGCTATTTCTCTTGTACCTATGTAGAAACTTAGAAGAATCATGCATAGAAGTGCTGCTTCTGATTTAGCCTTGAATCTTAGAGACAGTAATTGATGAATGGCTATGTGTCTCTGAACAAATCATTTAAGCTTTCTAGGCCTCCATTTTTTTCATCTATAAACTGAAAGATTTGAACTAGATGAGGTATACAGGGCCTTTTTAGATTTAACTAGTAATTTTCACAAGGAATTTTTTTCTGTTGAATATAAAACAAATAAACCTAAAACAACAACAATAGCAACAAAAACACATAAAAAAATCCTACTAAGCTAGAATCATAGATTCTTAGTTGTATGTACAAAGAGAGCTTTTATAATGGAGAGGAAAATGGGGGAGGCAGACCTTGAACTTCACTCTTCTCAGAATTGATTCTAAGAGGGAAGAATGTATATATACATCCAGGTGTGTATAGAAATGTAACTGACCCAAAAGGGAGCTGGAAAGGGGAAGGGGATAAGAGAAAGTGAAAGAAGATAAAAGGAAGGACAGATTAAGGGAGGCAATGGTTAGAAGCAAAATAGATTTTTGAGGAGGGACCGGATAACAAAAACAAAGGAAGAAACGCAATAAAATAGGATGAAGGGAAAATAAATAGTTTAGCGATGAGAACTGTGAATGTGAATGGGATTAATTGACTCACAAAATAGAAGCAGAAAGCAGAATGGATTAGAAACCCATATTCAATTTTATATTATTTATGACACACTTGAAGCAAAAAGACACAAGCACACAGAGTTAAAATAAAGGGTTAAAGTGGAGTTTAATATGCTTCAGCTGAAGTTAAAAAAATAAGGTAGCAATAATAATCTCTGACAAAAAAAAGTAAAAATTGAGTTAATAAAAAGAGGTAAGCAGGGAAACTACATTATGCTAAAAGATCTCATGGACAATAAAGTAATATCCAAAAAAATGACAACAAATTTTTTTGATAAAGACCTCATTTCTCAAATATATACTAAGTATAGAACTGAGTAAATTTTATAAAAATGAGTCATTTCTCAATTATTAAATGGTAAAAGGATATAGGTAGTTTTCAGAAGAAACCAAAGCTATCTATAATCACAGGAAAAAATACTTTAAATCACCATAGATTAAAGAAAGGCAAATTAAAACAATTCTGAAATACCTTATATGTATCTTAAGTGATAAATGTTGGAGGGGATGGAGGAAAAAATAGGTATACTAATGAACTACTGGTGGAATAGTAAACAGGTCAATCAGTTCTGAAGAATAATCTGGAGTTATGCTGAAAGGGCCATAAAATTGTGCATACACTTTGACCCAGCAATACCACTACCAGCCCTGTATCCCAGAGAAATCAAAGAAAAAGGAAAAAAGACCTACATGAACACAAATATTTATATGAACCCTATTTGTGGTGGCAAAAAATTGGAAATTGATAGAATGCTTACCAATTAGGGAATGGCTGGACAAATTGTGGCATGATTGTGATGGAGTACTATTGTGCTATAAGAAGCAAGACCTATATTAACTGATACAAAGTGAAGTGAGAAGAACCAGGAGATCATTGTGAACAGTAACATCAATGTTGTGATGATGATTAATGGTGAAGGACTTGGCTACTCTGAACAATAGGATGATCCAAGACAATTCCAAAAGACTCATGATGGAAAAAAAAGATCTAATAAACTAAAACTAATAAATTCTAAACGCAAATCGAAACATTTTCTCATTTTCTTTATTTTTCATGCTGTTTTGAAATATGGAAATATTTTTGTATCATTCACATATTTAATTAATATCATATTGCTTGCCTTCTCAGTAGACATGGCAGGAGGTTGGAGGGAAGGAGAGAATTTGGAAGTCAAAATTTTAAAAAATGTTAATAAATAAATAATAAAATGTAGAAAACAAAACAAAGTAAGAATCTTTGTTTGAAGGCTCCAAATGAAGGTGAACTCTTCCTCTTAAGGTGGCTTAGTTTACGTTTTGTTAGTTCCCATGAGAACTGTGAGCAGGGTGTATCAGTAGAACTTTATTTCAGGGTTCCAAGATTGAGAAGGCATCAGAAATCCTTTTTGAGGCATATTTCCTCCCTTCTTTAAATGCTACCCTCTAAGGAGTTCCTTTCCATCTAGTTCTACCTTTAAAGATTAGAATCTTCTCCTTCAGAGCAGCCACATACTGTTACTGGCCTTGAAGGCATCCCAGAAACAAGAAAACATTGTGTTTCAAAGCACACTTCTTTCCTAATGGTTTCATCCTAGCCATCAGAGGCTTTTTCTGATGAAAAATCCCCTTCCCCCCTTTTCAGGTGCAAAAATTTCAGTTATCTCTATGGCACTATTTTTAGAAATATTTTTTTAAATTCCAGCCTAAATTGACCTTTGTGAAGTTTCCATTTAGGATTGAACTGGAGCTGACTTGAAATGGCTTAGAAAAGCTGATTGTTAAATTTTCCCTGTGATCATTTACACCTCAGAAATCAACAAATGCTACCAATAAAGTTGTTCTGTTGATTATCCAGACTTAAGGAAATGATGGAAAAAAATTTTATAATGGAACTGATTAAGTTTAAAAGCACTATGAATGTATTTTTTTTTAAAGAAAGCATCGTTAATGCATTTTAAAAGAAAAGCTGCTTGTTAAACATTTACTTGAACTTCCTCATTTCTATTCATCCCTTCTAGTTCTGCCCTCTGGAATCAAGCAAAATAAATAAAATTCATCTTCTATATAACAGCTCTTCATAAATATGTGAAGACAGCTGACATTTCCCCCTAAGTTATTTTCTTCTTCAGGCTAAATAATCTCATTTCCTTTTCTATTGCATGATATTGAAGTGCTTCACCATCTTGCTTTTTCTCCTTTGGATGTTCTCCAATCCTACCTAAAATGTGATGTTCTGAATTTTAAACAGAATACTCCAGATGTGATCTTACTAATGTGGAAGGGAATAAGCATTTATTAAGTGCCTAATTGCTTTATAAGTATTATTTAATTTTATCATAACCACCTTAGGAAGTAGATGCTATTTTTATTCCCATTTTACAGTTGAGGAAACTGAGGCAGGTAGTGATCAAGTAAATTACCTGGGGTCACACAACTAAAAAGTGTCTGAGGCAGGATTTGAACTTGATTCTTTCTAATTTCAGGTCCAATACTCTATCCATTGTTACACCTAAATCTGTCAACACAGAGTACTTTATTCTTGTGTGTTATATATACCTCTCTTAATGCCTAAGATTTTATTGGTTTCTTGGCTGTTGACTCACATTGAGCTCACAATCTACTAAAAAGCCCCAGGGCTTTTTCAGACAAACTGTACTCTAGTCATATCTATTAATAATGTTCATTTTAGGGATCTAAAATATAAGAAATCATATTCTCAATTAGGCTTCCTGTTAACAGATTTGACTCAAGGTTCTAATTTGTTGAGATCTTTTTGCATTTTTGTTTTGTCATTCATTACATTATTTATCCCTTCTAACTCAGTGTAATCTCTAAATTTGACAGACATGCCATTTATACAAGTCACCAGCACAAGGACCAAACACATCCTGGGGTATTCCACTTGGCACTTACTTCTAAATTGGCATTGAGCTATCAGAAGACAATGACATTACTTTCCCCTAGTGGCACTGGGTAGGATAGGTTGGATTTAAAATCTAAGCATTTTAAATTGTCTTGAGTTTCATTAACTATATCCCAAAAAACCAAAAACTAAAAAAACTTAAAAATCTATGGCATTTTTTGACTGGAAATGTTCAGTCTAGCTAGATCTTTTCAAACATAAACCTATTTTTTCTTGCCTTGCTACCTTTTTCTGTCTTATCCTATCCTTTCTTTTCCCTCTGTTTTTCTCTTTCTCTCTTTCTCTTTCCTTTCTTTTTATCATCTGTCTCTTCCTGTCTCTAAAACACACACACACACACACACACACACACACACACACACACACACAGAGCCATACTTTAACATATCTGTCTCTAATATCTGCTCAATCTCTAACTTGAATGTCTGTGGTTTGAGAATGTCTGTCTTTCACTCCCTCTGATTTGCAGGGTAGTTCCATCATGGGCTCTCTGTTCTCTATTCTCTAAGCACCCCCACTTCTTTGCTTCCATATCCTTTTTTAAGCTTTCCTCCACCTTAAAGCTCTTGCTTCCAGGACATTTTTTCTTCCTCTCTTGTCTTGACTTTTTCATAACAGGCCCTGCAGGCTTGAAAGTTTGGAGAGTGATGATGTTGAATATTTAAAGGGTTATGCTGTAGCTGCTTTGGAAAGGTCTGATTTCATGGGGAAAAAAGGGAAGGAAAAATTACCCCAAGCTCATAAAATTCAAGACAGAATCAATTTTTAAGCTCTGTTTCAGCTTCTGACTATGAAAGCCTGGTTAGTATTGAGGATTTTTCCTCTGCTGCCTGATTCTATACCACTTGCTGGAAAAAATTTCATTTGTCTGAGAACAATAGCTTGAGAACTTTCTTTTAGCTTTCTTAGAAAAAAATTAAAAAGTTGCAATCGAAAGTCCACTGGCTTTGGTGTCACAGGCTAAGGGTTCAAATTGTTCCTTTGCTCTTTTCTTTCTCTGTGACCTTTGGGCAGATTTGACCTATGTTAACTCCACTGTCCTCTATAAAATGAGAAGTTTAGAACAACTGATTATGAAGGCTACTTGCAGTTCTAATGTTCTTTTATTATTTTTACTGTTATTTGGAATTATATGAATTTGAATAGCTTACATTATAGCACATGGGAGGCAAATAAGCTATGTTTGTGTGATAGCCCCAAACTTTTTGGAAGTAGAAAATAAATGAATTTACTTGACTCAGTTGTTAAACAGTCCCAGATATTGTAAGTGAAGACAGAGCAACTACTAGTCATTGTCCTATAGTAAGAGTTTTGGATAAGGAGTAACAGAACCTGGATTCAAATTCTCTATGACTATGAAGAAAATGACTCAAAAATCTATGAATCTCAAGTACCTCATCAGAAAGTCATGTCCTTCTTATAGTTAATAGTGGGATAGCTTTGGCTATATCTTCTCTACCACTTTTATTTGCTTCTGGACAGAGCTGGCAAACCTGCCTAGATCTACTACAAATATATGCTTCTAATCTTAACTGGGCAACATTTTTGCTCCTTTACATTTTAATTGATTCCCTATCCCATTCATCACAGAAGCTGTACCAAACTTGCTTTTTTCTACTTAAGCTTCCCATAGCACCTCCTACTCTCTAGGATGACAACCTTGCTTGACATTTTATGGAGGAAATTGAGGCTATTTTTGGAGTCTTATTTTCTCCCTTTCCCTTTATAATACTTTGACATCTTCCCCAATTATTTTCTCATCAACTCCAGTTCCTGATAAAGAGATGACTCTTTTCCCCGAGATTAACCCCTTTACTCAGAACCTCAATCTCATGCCCTCCTCCTTTCTTCAGAAATTTGCCATCACAATAATGTTCCTTCTCTTTAATCTTCATTATTGTCCTATTAGTTACAAAATTAGCTACAAAAATGCTGAAGTTCACTACACCTAACCAATGTCATTAACTATTTTCAAACATTTTTACTTCTGAAAAAACAAAACATAAAACAATTTGCAATTGGTCCTTCCACTTCCTTTTTTTTCATTGTCTTATAAATGCTTAGAAATCCAACTTATGACATTACTCAAACAAAACTCCTCTTTTCAATCACCGATAACTTCTAAAATGTCAAATCTATTAGTCTTTTCTCAATTCTCATCCTTCTTGATATCTATACAGCATTAGTTGTCTCTTTTTTTTCTTTACTCCAATCCTCATTTTAATTTATTTTCTACATAGATCACAAAGTAGCTGCCAAACACTTGGTACACCTATCTCAGTATTGCTGTTTGGGCAACTGTAATCAGAGAATGGAACACAAAACAGAAGAGACAGCCAGGGAACTCTTGTAAGCATATGTCCTTATTACAACATATATAAAACTTCCATAACTACTGGGTTTGTGTGTGGGGGGAAGAAATCTGAATAGAGGAGAAAAAAAGGGAAGATATCTCTCCTTAGATACCTCTTTTCACTTACCAAATCAGTGGCTCTTCTTGGCTAAGATTTCAATCATCTTTGACATAATTTCTCATCCCAGGAACCAAAGCATCAACCAGGAGCCTCTCTTTGCAAGTGTTCTTTAGTAAGGGATCACAGCTATGTCTCATTGGAAGTTATCCAAGCACAAGCCTACCTATATTCTAACTCTAACCCTTTACCTATAATTACATGCATGCATAAGCACACATATCCATATAGATGTATGCATATGCATACACATATGCATTTCTAAGTATAATATAATGTTATATCAACTTTCTGAGTGCAGGAACTGATTTTGTTTTTGTCTTTGTATCCCCAGAGACTAATATAATAGATGGCACATTGTTGGCACAGAATAAATGCTTCCTGAATTAAATTGAAATATAATATTTAACATTATGTTTCTAACCATTAAAGTTAAGCCCTTCCAATTTGTCTCTCAGCCTTTCCAGCATTCTCAGATAGTAGGTAGGAGAGGTTATTGATTGCAAAATTTCCATTCTAGAAAGGTTAAATAATAAAACATTTTCATGCTCCTGAAAATATTTATTGTTTTCATGTGAATGGGTGCTAATATTGGGTGCTATCTACACCTTTAAAATGTATACCTCCACCCCCACCCCCCCTTAGAGGGGCTTAGAAATCTATTTCTGACATTCTTTCCAAATCTATTAGTCTTTTCTCAATCCTCATCCTTCTTGATGTCTATGCAGCATTAGCTGTCTTTGTTTTTTCTTTACTCCAATCCTCATTTTAATTTATTTTCCACGTAGATCACAAAGTAGCCACTGCAACTTGGTACACCTATCTCAGTATTGCTGCAGAAAGGGAAAGACTGGGATTAGTGACCTCGTGATCTTGATTTGGGTCTTCTCTCCTTGAGTGGTTATTATGCTATCTTGGAGTAGTGGTGGTTTATCACTGAGCTAGAATTGGTCTTGGTTGTGTTTCATATGTTGCTGCCAAACCCATACACATATAACATGTGCCAGTTCTGGGAACAACTCATGAAGATACTGACAATATCAGATCTAATCTCGTACTGATTGTATGAATTGTATTAAATGAACTTGCATCCAGGTCCTTTCCTGTTGCAGTGATGGGTAACTTTACTAAGTGCTTTCTGCTTTGTGCCTTCTAATATGAGTTTTTATTTTTGAAGCTATGATTGAAAATTTTCATCTATCCACTTCTTTGTAGTATCAAAATGATTTCTGGTGCATGACATTAATGACAATGGAGAGCAATGTTTAAGAAACCCTTCCAAGATAATAAATCCATTGGTACTCATGATAGGGAAAAGAAAGGAAGGCCGCCAGCATGTTGGTAGGATCCCCTGTGTCAAATTTTGGGGAAGACATGGGTGAGTATTACATGAAATAAGAGGGCATTGCTGAGTTGCATTTCTGGAGGGAACCGCAACAACCCTCATATTTATGAAAGCACAAATCCATTTGAACATTTAAATATTTGATTGAAGAATAGGATATTATAAATCTGTAAAAACTCCATTGGGTTTACTGGGTAAAAAATAAATTGTCCCTTTTTGTACCTTAACATAATTTATAATAGGGGTGTTCCTCCCTCTGGACAGCCTATAGAAGTTATTTTTTGTTAAGTTGCTGCAGAATAGAAATAGAGTAATTAGGTGCTTGAGCTATAAAACTGTCCCATGTTTCACAGAGTTGTTTGGCTTAATTAAATTAAATTTGCAAAGTCTTTAGTAGATCAAGGAAACTAAGAAACTATAGGAACATGTAGCCACATGGTTTGAAAAGAGAAATGTTGTGTTGTGCTGTCTATGCATGACACTTCCATTTTAGACATGCCCAATTTCCCACACTTTAGCTTAAACAACGTTGGTCAAGATAAAACCTATCTTCTGTTTCATTTGGACACATTCTGTACATACATTGTTAAGTTTAAGAGGCTCTATATTGACATTATTCAATATGCTTGATCTGTCAAAGTAGATTCCAGAAAGTCAAACAGAGGTGTACATTCAAACTGGCAGAATGAACGAGTGACAGGCTTAATGCTTACTTTGTCAAAACTTTAGCACAGTATGTCACTCATTGGGTAGGCAGAATAATCTTAATAAGATTTCCCATCAGGGGATATATATGAGGGATGGCAGAAAAAAGATTTGACAAATAGGGAAGTTATCCACATTTAGAATACTTGAGATACTAGGAAGAAAATTGGACCCTTCTCAACTCATGATATTAATAAGTTAATGTTGCCCTAGAGTTTTAAGAAATAGAATACCTATTAGAAGATGATGAATGTTAGGTTATCACCATCCTATCGATGATTCTGTCCAAAACTTTTAGTCTTTTTACTTCTTGGTTTTTATTCATGATTTTCCCAAGGCATTGAATATTACTTGTCAGTCATTGACTTTTGACTCAAATCTTCCTCCATGAAAACTTCCCCAGATCCCCCCAGCTACAATTTAAATGATTTGTCCTTCATCTGCTCTTATAACACCATGTACTCTTCTTTTAATTCATCTGTAGCAGATAATGGGACATTTAATCCCTTTGCCACCAGTTGAATAATTGGTGAAAATAATGTCCCTCCCCAGTTATGCATGGTGATGAATGAACCTTGTATGTGGAAGAGACTGAAGAGGAAGGAGAAATATAATATGGTGGTGGGAGAAGTGATGATGAATAAAAAGGATAGAAGGATAGGAGGTTTTTCTCACATCTTTTAAAAATATTGAAAAAGACTTCTGGGGGTGGAGCCAAGATGGTGGAATAAAGTCAGGAAGCTACTCGAGTTTTCCCAGTTTCCCGTGAAAACCACATGAAACCAAGCCTCTGAACAGAGTTTGATGGAATGGAACAACTCTCCAGCTCAAGATAGACTAAAAAAAAAAACTTCAAGAAAAGTCAATGTCACTGGGGTGAAAGGGGTGTTCAGCCCAGCTCAGACTCTGGGAAAGCCAGTGAGAGGGTCTTAATCACAGCAAATCAACAACTGAGACACTCGATCCTGACTTAGTAGAGAGGCAGACCAGTGGGATAACTTCCAGTCCCAGCTCAGAAGGCAAACTCTGGAAAACAAGGCTGTTTTCTGAAAAGAGCAGACAAAGTTACTTCTGCAAACACAAAGCTAAAAAGAATAAAAAAAGGGAAGAAAATTGGAAAAACAGGTGCCCTGGAAAATAGATCCAGAAGAGACAATTTAAAAAATTATTGGCCTACCTGAAAGTCATGACCAAAAAAAGAGCCTGGGTAGCAATCTTCAAAAGGTCACCAAGGAAAAAAATATTGATAAAGAAAATAGGGATTAAGAACAGAAAGACATGGCTTCAAGTCTCATCTCTGACAAATACTAGCTTCATGACAATGTCACTTAAGTTCTTAGTGATTTAGGCAGTCGTCTAAAACTATAGCTTATAGAGACATGTCAAACTGCATTAATAGAGGGAGTTTTTCTTGTCTAGGATTTCTCTATACAAAAGAAGTCACAATTCTAGTCTTTCTTCTCTATCTTGTTTTTCACACCACAGTTTCCCAATACATCATTCTCCCTTTCCTCCTCCTCCATCTGGTGAGCTATCCTTATAACAAAGAAAAAAATCGAGCAAAAATAGTTCAGCAAAACTAGCCAACATATTATTCAAGCCTGATAGCATATGAAGAGTTCTACACATCTATGGTGCCCTAATGCTGCAAAGAAAGAAGGAAGTTGTATTATTTATATTCCTTCTTTGAGATCATTTGGTAATAATGATTTTACTACATTCAGATTTCATTTGGGTTATTTTTGTTGCTATTTCTCTTTTCACTTATATTGCTATATGCCTTGTGGATATAGTTTTCTTATTCTTCTGATTTCATTTTGCATCAATATATATACAATACTTCCCATGTATTCCTGAATTCTTCATATTCATTGTTTCACATGCCACAGTACTAACATTTGATCACATTCTTGTGCCAAAATTTGCTTAGCTATTACTTAATCAATGATTTTCCCAACCTTTCAAGAAAGAGATGGCAAAGGATGGTGAGACTTGATCTTTCCATGTCCAAGAAATGATTAGTGTCAAAGAGCTGGGAGCATTATAAAGAATGATTACAATTTGTAAAAAGAAATTAAAGAGTACCAACCTTACCCAAATCTTCATTAGACTAACAGGTATAAAAATGAATCCAATCAATCAGTTGCTTGGCCTGTAGGATTAACAACAATTCCTTTGATTTTTTTTTCTTCATTGAATTAATCAATAGTGCCCAATGGTCAAAAAATTATCATGGTTATATTGTAACAGCAGGTTACATCAATAGGAGTTTCTCTTCTTCAATCAGTTAAATGACTAACCATGATTTCAAAGGACTAATGATGAAGCACACTACCTACCTCCTTATAGAGAGGTAATAGATTCAAGACCTAGAATGAGGCACATTCTTTTTTTTTAATTAAAGCTTTTTATTTGTATAACATATGTATGGGTAGTTCCCCAGCATTGATCTTTACAAAGCTTTCCATTACAAATTTTACCCCCAGTCCCCTCCCCTCCCCTAGATGGCAGGAAGTCCACTACATGTTAATAATGTTGAAATGCTTGAGAAGTTGTGCAAGAAAAATCCTATCTACAAGAAAAAAAGAAGAATCAGAGAAAGGCAACACAATGCAAGCAAATGTCAATAGAGATCATGAAAATGTTACGTTGTGGTCCATATTTCATTTCCCTCTTTCTGGGTGTATATGGTTTTCTTCAGTGAACAATTGAAACTGGTTTGAGACAATTCTTTGTTGCAGAGAGCCATGTCCATCAGAATTGATCATCATGTAATACTGTTGTTGCTGTGTATGATGATCTCCTGGTACTGCTCGTTTCACTCAGCAACAGTTCATGCAAGTCCCTCCAGGCCTCTCTGAAATCGTCCTGCTGGTCTTTTCTTACAGAGCAATAATATTCCATAACATTCATATACCATAATTTATTCAGCCACTCTCCAATTGATGGGCATCCCTTCAGTTTCCAGTTTCTAGCCACTACAAAAAGGGCTGCCACAAACATTCTTGCACAGGTGGGTCCCTTTCCCTCCTCTAAGATCTCTTTGGGATATAGGCCCAGTAGAAACACTGCTGGGTCAAAGGGTATGCACAGTTTGACAACTTTTTGAGCATAGCTCCAAATTGCTGTCCAGAATGGTTGGATCCATTCACAGTTCCACCAACAATGTATTAGTGTCCCAGCTTTCCCACATCCCCTCCAACATTCATCGTTATCTTTTCCTGTCATTTTAGCCAATCTGACAGGTGTGTAGTGGTACCTCAGAGTTGTCTTAATTTGCATTTCTCTGATCAATAGTGATTTGGGGCAACTTTTCATATGACTAGAGATGGTTTTAATTTCATCATCTGAAAATTGTCTGTTCATATCCCTTGACCACTTATCTATTGAAGAGTGGCTTGAATTCTTATATATATGAGACAATTCTCTATATATTTTAGAAATGAGGCCTTTATCAGAACCATTAAATGTAAAGATGGTTTCCCAATTTGATGCTTCCCTCCTAATCTTGTCTGCATTTGTTTTGTTTGTACAGAAACTTTTTAATTTAATATAATCAAAATTATCCATCTGGTGTTCAATTAGGAGTTCCAGGTCTTCTTTGGACATAAATTTGTTCCATCTCCACAGGTCTGAGAGATAAAATATATTACGTTCCTCTAACTTGCTTACAAAGTCCCTCCTTATATCTAGATCATGAACCCATTTAGATCTTATCTTGGTATGTGGTGTTAGGTATGGGTCAAGCCCTAATTTCTTCCACACAGTAGTTTCCAAATTTCCCAGCAGTTTTTGCCAAATAGAGAGTATTTATCCCAAAAGCTGGGGTCTTTGGGTTTATCGAACACTAGATTGTTAAGGTTAATGCCTAGATTGTCCTGATAACCTATCCTGTGCCACTGATCGACTGCTCTATTTCTTAGCCAGTACCAAATGGTTTTGATGACCGCTGCTTTATAATATAGTTTTAGATCTGGTACAGCAAGGCCACCTTCATCCGCCTTTTTTTTCATTAATCCCCTTGAAATCCTTGACCTTTTGTTCTTCCAAATGAACTTTGCTACTATTTTTTTCTAGATCTGTAAAATAGTTTCTTGGGAGTTTGATTGGTATGGCACTAAATAAGTAGATTAGTTTGGGTAGTATTGTCATTTTTATTATGATCCCTCTGAGGCACATTCTTTTTAACAAAAGCTATGCAAGATTTGTTTTTTTGCTTGACTATGCAAAAACATATTCCTTTCTTGCTTTCTTAGTGTGGGTAGAGAGAAGATAGGAAGGAGTAAAAATAAAAGCTTACTAATTGAAAAAATAAAATTTAAATGAAAAGGAAGGCACAATAGCATGATAAATAAAATATTCATCTAGGAAGTCAAATATTTTCCTGTCTATTCACAATAGAGGGAGATCAAACCTTTTATATGAAAACAAAACTGTTCTTAGAAACACTGGAGAAACAGCAGGGATATTAGATGTAGGAATCTGTTTGATTACCTTAACTTCTAGACACAGTGCTGTAAAATGAATTAGGACATACTGTGAGGGACCTTTGAGTGACAGCAGTGGATGGATTCCTTGACAAAATCAAGGAATTTAAACTTTATTTTCTAAGTTTTGAGGGCATATTTAGTTTCCTCCCCCACTCCTACCCCTATATGCTGATCTTGGGCACATTTTTATGACTTCCTGATGCCTATGAGAGGAAATTATTCTAAAATTACTTTTCAGAAGTACACTGACAGTGTCCTTTTAAATAACATATTTCTTTCTCTTTTTATTTCCTTTTGTAGCTCAGGGGGATTCATGTCTCCCAGAGGAAGGAAAGTGAAGATACAGAAGTCCAGGGGGACCATATTTGGCTTTCTAGTTTAAAAGAGAGAGAAAAGGACAGAAAGCCATAGGTCACTCTGTTTTTTTTTTTTTTTCTAAAAGAGTTTGAGAAAATTTGAAGGCTCCAATTATCAGACCCCTTACCCTTGGGGAAAATTTTTAGGGATGGTTTAGCTATTTCCCTGCCCCTGGCAGGAAAAAAAGTCATTCTTATAACTTACATTTTAACGGCATAGTTCTGTATATTTTTCTGTTATTATAGATATCTGGTCTCTTTAGTATTTTCTATCCTAACCCCACCTGAGTTTTCATCTGGTATAATATTTTTCCATCTCTTCCCATCAATCTTTCCTAGAGAATATACCTAACAGACTTGTAGCCTTCTTATAAGTCTTTTAATATTTAATAACTTAAATATTACTACTATGATAATAGTCATAGATATTGATTATGTAAAGACAGCATAGAATAGTAGATAGAGAATTGGCTTTGGAGCCAGGAAGTGCTGAGAACATATTCTTTTCCTGATATATAAATGAGTCATTTGATCTCTCAGTGATCTAACAAACCTTTTAATACAATAGGTTGCAAAAGGCACTGACCTGTAATGACAGTTTTTTTAATCCAGGATTTATTTATTTTTTCTAGCTAGACTTAACTGTTTCACATTATCTTGGACCTTATTGAGGTGATATATGTTATTCTAGACTTGATGAGATCAGCACAATGTCATCCATTAACAGGAGCAATAAGAGTACCTCATTATTAAAAGGGAATCCTATTTGCATCTTGCCCAGGTGTACACAAACACATAACAGAATATATGTATGCATATATTTATATGCAGCAAGGTGTTACAGTAGAGTGTCAGGTTCAAATGTGACTTTAGACACTTACAAGCTATGTGACCCTAGGCAAGACACTTGAGATCGTTTGCCTCAGTTCCTTATCTGTAAAATAAGTTGGAGAAGAGCATGGCAAATACCACTCTAGTAGTTTTATGAAAAAAAAAAAAACAAACCACAAAACAAAATCCAAATGAAGCCCTGGAGTACACAACTGAAAAATGGTTAATCATAGTATATTTGTGTGTATGTCCACATGTTCATATATCTATCTAGATGATTGCATAAAAGGTATTGTAGGGTAGCAGGCATCTAGATATAGATATACATAGACACATAGTATCTCTCTCTCTCTCTCTCTCTCTCTCTCTCTCTCTCTCTCTTTCTCTCTTTCTCTCTGTGTCTCTGTATGTGGAGAGAGAAAGGGAAGGAGAGAGAGAGAGAAGGAATGGACTTAAGATTTCACTTGTTTAGGAAATTCCCAAGTGAGGAAACAATCAATTTTATGAATTTAATCAAACCACCAGTAAAGTCAATGAAAAAAAAATCAGTCTAAGAATATAGCATTATGAATGTCCTGGCCCCCTTATCAAATGGTAGCTATCTATAGGGCAGAGTATGGAGTAAAGAAAAAAAAATTGCATGGTAATTTGATTATATATTTAAAAGAAATAAGTTATATGTAACAAATTTATAGTTTTGTATGTAATCTTTTTTATTATATTGTTATGGAAATGCTTGTTTTATTCTATAAATTAAAAACAAATAAAAAATAAAAATGAATCTTCCCCCTCTTTTGTCTCTTTTTCCACTCCAGTCCTCTCCCCCACCCCCCTCCCCGAATAAAAAAACAAATAAAATTGTCAAGGATTAGATTTTTATGCACAGGAAATGTGTGGGCTGTCTCCATGAACTAGAAATATTGAGACCAGCTTTTATTCCAGGTTAGAAAAAGAACAAAAGAGATTCTTGGTTGAGACAAATTATGTAAGACCACTCCATACTTTTCAGGTATTTTACAATTTATACAAATGCAACTCAGAGGGTGCATGCAGTGTAGACTCTCCTTTTTACAGTAAATCATGGTTCTTGAATAGATGCATGCTACCCTACAATACCTTTTATGCAATCATCTAGCTTATTTATGTGGAAAAGAAAAGAAACAGAATGCCAGAATACATTTAGTAAAATGAATTAGTCTTCAATTGACCTGTAAATAAAAAACTGCCTTGTGAAGGATGGGAATGGTTTGCAGAATCATGGAACAATGGAGAGATAGTTCTACCATGTCAAGAGAATGAGCACAACCAGAGGGAAATTGGAATAGAAAACATTTCTACAATCCTGAGCTAATAAAAGATATATTGGAAAGAAAATAAATCTATAGTTATAGGAGATGGGTTTGAGTTCTGATTCTGTCATTTAAGAACTGATTTATGGAATAAAGCAAACATTTTCATAACATAATTTTTACCTATGAAATTGTGAGCAAATCACCTTAGGAGCCTCTGTTTCTTCATCTATAAAATGGGAAGATAGGAGTGCTAAAATCCTTCCCATCTTTTAATTTCTGATCTTATAATGCTAAATTGAGGGATCTTGTTAAAAAAACAAACAAAACAAAAAAAGTTTGATTCATTTCTCTCTATCCCAATATCCAATTTATTATATCCTGGGTGAAGAAAGGGGCAGCCAGGTAATGCAATGAATACAGCATTGGGCCTAATTTTTTTTTTTTTGTAAAATAAGCCAGAGTGACTTACATGGAAATGTGTTTTGCATGTCTACATATGTATAACCTTTGTCAAATTGCTTGCCTTATCAATGATGAGAGAGAATTTAGAATTCAAAATTTGAAAAAAAAACAATGTTAAAATTATTTTTTACATGTATTTGGGAAAAATAAAATATTAAATTAAAATAAACAATAGAAGAACATTTTAAACCATTCCAGTGTCTTTGCTGAGAGAATTCCTAAAAAGGATCATGAAGAGTTGGACATGACTGAAAAATGGCTAAGCAACAACCAAGGGTAAGGAAAATGTCACATATATGGGTTACAGTAGACCTTTGTTCAAGACACTCAAACCTTGCTTAAAAGAGCAAATGAAATAGGCTGAAATATTTAAATAACATCTACATCTGTGAGAGAAGGGATTACACACTATTGAGTTCTAGGACTAACTCTGATACAGAGGTAAAGAATCCCCTGATCTGAAGGGAATCCTTTATCTTTCAGAAGAGAGACTGCTCTGGGTTATTCCTAGAAGGAGACAACGGATTTCAAACTGCATTTTCCCAAAGGCTCATCTCTGAGGGAGCTATGAATACCTGTTAGGAGATGAGATTAGCATCCATCTCTGCTTATAGCTTTTCCAGAGGGCAAGTTGACTAGAGTTCCTCAGTAGAGAAGCCTTGTGGCTCTAATATGAAGCTCCAAAGCCCATACTTCACACCTGTGGTAATACCAGTAAATAAGCTGCAGCTTCCCACAATACATATCTAGCTACATAAAACAAAGTTCAAAATTTCTTGGATTGGTGATTATGACTATCTTTGTGTAAACTTTCCATATGGCAAGATATTTTCATGGTGTGCAAATAGATTGAGGGAATTTGGGTAGGATGTGACACTTTGCCCAAGGTGTGCCCAGGGTGATTTCCCCTGATTTCCTCTCTCACCCAGAAGTGTCCAGTGGTGATCCAATGGTATTACTGTGTTCTGTGTGTATTCCTCTGGATCTTACGCACTCTTTCAGAGGAGGCAGCATATCTGTTTTCTTATGACCAGGAAAATGGGGATAAATAATTATTTTCTGGTGTATGTGTGTGTGTGTGTGTGTGTGTGTGTGTGTAAACTGGATTGGTTGGAGTTCGGTAGGTTATAGGGAGTAGCGGATACTGATGAGAATTAGTTTCAGTCAAAAAGCAATTACTAAGTAGTGACTATTTCCTCGACACTATGATAAGCACTAGAGATTTTTTAAAAAGGGTTAAAGTACACCATCTCTTCTCAAGGAGTTCAGACTTTAATGGGGGAGATATTAGGCAAATAATGATGTAAAACAAGATATATGCAGTGTAAATGGAAGGTAATCTCACAGGAAATGCACTAGAGATCTGGTGAGGGAGTTTGGCTCAGAAACGACTTCTGCAAAAGGTGAGATTTGAGCTGAATTTTGAAATTCAGAGAAGCTGGGAGAAGGAGATGGGGAGAGAGAAAATTTCTGGTATAAGAAACATTGGGAAATAAAAGAATGGGGTGGGGGAATAGAATATCTAGTGCAAGGAACAGCAAGGAGGCAGATGTTGTTGGATGTGGAGCATGTGGAAGGGAGGAAAATATAAGAAGCCTGAAAAGGTGGGAAGATCCCAGATTGTGAAGGGTTTTAAATGCTAACAGAGGATTTTATATTTGATTCTGGAGGTTATAAGAAGAAACCACTGGCATTTATTAAATCTTACCACCAACATGTTAAGGAAATCACCTTGGAAACTGGGGTGGGGTGGGGGATATACTGGAGTGGGGAGAGGCTTGAGACAGAATGACCAATCAGGAGGGGATTTCAATAGTTCAAGTGTGAGGTGATGTGAGCCTGCAACACAGTGATGTTTGTGTGAGTGGTATGTTCATGTTCTGAAAATGTGATTCTGAAGTGTTGTCTTTGCTATTGAGTGAGAATTTCTGGGGAGGATTTTCAGTAATGTAATAATTTCCACTGTACTTTATTTAATGAAAGGTTTTTATGGTGGGGGCAAAAATAAAATTAAGATGGTTCCCAAAATGGTATGGTATTTATCTATATGATGTTTTTCCAAACTAGCCCAAAGAAGTAGAGAAATTGAATCATTTGATATGGTTTTTAATTTTTTAATCTTTAGTTGTAACATATTCAGAGGAGGTAGACAGTATGTGTGTGAGTGTGTGTGTGTGTGTGTGTGTGTGTGTGTGTGTGTGTGTGATGTAGAAAGGGAGGACTAGAATTTCAGTAAAATACTTTTTCCTCATGTGGCTCTATCAAAGTTTCCATTCAATATTAGCAAGTTTGCTTTTGACTTCTGTAGACATTCTATAACCAGAAAGTCAGTCCCATTGTGCCCTTGAAAGAGACTTAAAAATGAAGTTCTGATGAAGAAAAGGAAGTAAAAATTTCAGTCCCCTCTTCCCTTCCATATGGTATGTTATTAAAATGACTTCAATTATAACTGCAAAGCAATTGTTTGATTAGGTGTTCAGTCCATTAATACTACTTCCATCTGTGCCCATCATTCAGACTATTTTTTAAGGAGCAGGAAAAAAACAAACCTAGATCCTACAGCATTTTACTAATAACCTAGAATGACTTTCTCTATCATAAAGGTATTATTTATGCTTTGGCTGAAAAGTAAATTGGATCAGACAGTGTGTGCTTGAGGCCAGAACCAGACTTAGGCCCAGTGCCCAGTGTCCTCTGATACCTTGAGGGAGTCACAGCTGGTCCCCTCCTCAGTCCCCTCTCTACTTGTCACTCAAGTAAACAACAGACCTTTCTGCAGTATAATTTAAAGAATATTAGCTTTGCTACCCATCATTCACTGCCTATGACCCCTATAGCTTCTCCTATTTCTCTCCTCCCTATAATAAATAATCATTGACATTTTAGGAGAATTGTTCCCAACTTCCCCCTCCTGTTTTCTTATCCTTGTCTCCTTCAACCTTACGCCACCCACGTCCCAAACTAAGCCTTTCTATTTCTTCTGCTATCCTTCCTTTCCTTTTCCTTCTGTCCCTTGTACTTTGCTATTCCCATACCATGATGAACAAACTCCCCTTCATCAGGATATAATTTTTAAACCCTCTTTTCTCTATTAATCTTCACTGAGTCCTCACTCTGTTCTGATGATTTTGAATCCCATACAATCTTTAGCACTGGCATATCTCCTTTCACACCTGGAGCTGGGGTGTCAGAATCCTCCTTATTCCAGACTTCCTTTGTCTCCATTCTCAGTAACCTTTCCTTCTTAGAATCCTACTAAATCAAAATTTTCTATTCAAAATTATGGCAACTGTAGAATACCAAGTCCCAGGTCAATCCCCCTCCTTTCTAAAAAATTACCTGGTTTACCATGTTCCTCTCCTTTCCAGTTTCTGTCTTTATTCTATATCTCCATATAGATGGCTTCCTTTCTCCTGAACTTTAGTCCTACATCATCAATTGCCTATTGGACTTTTCACACTGAATGGCCCAAACACATCTTAAACTCAGGATATAAAATACTGAATTCAATATTTCCCCTAAACCCTTTCTTCTTCTAAAACTCCCCATTGAAAGCATCATTGGCCTTCTCTTTATCCAGGCTCTTAATCTTGTCATTTTCCTGGACTCTTTACTCTCCTTTATTCCACATATCCAATCAATTGCTAAGTCTCATCATTTCTACCTTTATAGCATCTCTCATTTGGCACTTCTCCAGTCATACATGTACCTCCTTACTTCAAGTACTCATCACTTCCCACTTGGATTACTTAAAAAACCTCCTAAATGACCTCTGTGACTCCTATTTCTCCCTTCTCCAGTCCATCTTACACTTCATTGCCAGAGTAGTTTTACTTCAGTACAGATCTAATCAGAGCAGTAACCTGCTCAATCAACTCTAGTAGCTTTCTAGGATAAAATATCAACTCCTCTTTTAAATCCCTATCCGATCTGCCCCTCAGCTACCTTCTTAGTAGATATTACTTCCTCTTCCACACTTGATGATCTACTCAAATCTTTCTTTTTGTTCCTGTCCTCCTCACACCTTATGATGATATCTTTCCATACCTTCATACTGGCTATCCCCCATATTTAGAATGTACTCCTTATCTTGGCCTCATGGTGTCTCCCTTTTCCCTTAAGTATATTTGGGTACCATCTTCTGGCTGAAATCTTTTCTGATCTTCCTGCGAGTGCCCTTCCTTCCAAACTTTTATTTAACTATTTTGTAATTTTATAGTTATGTCACATATGTGTATATGTATACACAATACATATATGCATATGTATATGTGTGCACATATACATATATATATATATATATACATATATATGTATGCAGGTATGTATTTCTTTGTTCTTGTATTCTCAGCACCTAATCCAGTGAAAACACAAAGTGGGTGCTTTCATTGATTGATTGATTAAGTTGATACTAGTTAGAATAAAGAACTAAACATTTCTGAATTTTCTTTTAGTACCAGGAGGAAGGAAAACTAGTTACTAGTAATACAGAGGATCACTTTCAGGCTTTGCTTTTGAAAGATGCTCCACTAGAGAAATACAAAGAAATCAGAGAAAGTTTTGAGGGGAGAAAATACTTTTAGATGGGGAGATAAAGGAAGGGTTCATGGAAGAGATATTTCATTTTCCTTAAATGAAAGGATGGAAGCAAATTAGGAACGATTTCTTTTTTCATTATCATTGAAATATCTGACCCTAGAAATAAGCCTATTTCCCCCTTTATTCCAAACATAGTTTTAGAATTTTCTCCACACCAGGATCTGTTTATTCTGGGCTTTAGTTTCTGATACTACCGTTATGTAGTTCACACTCCTCCTTTGCATTTGTGTTTCTACTTTTGTATGTCTACTTTTCAAATATGAGCCTTCTGAAAGCACCTAATGAAGCCATTCTTTAGTTCAAAGGGTGTAGAATTAGAAAGGACTTTAGAGTTAATGTCATCCAACTTCCTCATTTACAAATGAGAAAAACAGATTCGAGAGAGGTACTTGCTGAAGGTTGCACAGATAATAAGTAGAAGAGCAATAATTTAAATTTAATTTAAATTTCTGTCATCAGATCTGGTACTCTTTGCAAAAGATTGCATCACTCTTGTTTTCATCACCATAATTCCTTGAGATCATATTATCAAAATTTTTTCTTCAAGAGCCTATCATTCCTCTTAGGTTTTATTCACCTCAATTGACACCCCTCCCCCAATTTGATGTTATATTTTCAGTCATTTCAGTTGTGCCCAACTTTTTGTGTCCCCATTTGGTGTTTTCTTGACAAAAATACAGGAAAGTTTGCTGTTTCCTTTTTTCAGCTCATTTTACAACTGAGGGAAATGAGGTGAATAGGGTTAAGTGACATGCCCAGATTTGACTCTGTATAAGAAGGAATTAAAAGTTAAGCAACAATATTTAAAATAAAATTTAATAACAAATAAAAGTTAAATGGACATCTTGAGGAGATGCTAAGTTTTTTAATCACTGTTAAGGATGCTGCAACAGGGACTTAGGTCAGGGAGAGGTGACCCACCAGGTTCTTTTCTATTCTAAGATTCCATAATGATCTGATTTAGTGTTTCAATGATTCTTAGATTCTTCTTATCACTTAGCAGGATCTGTTTATTCTATTCTGGGCTTTAGCCTCATGACACTATTTTTAGGGTTCATGCTAGTCCTTTGTATTTATCCATCACTGATTTTTGACTATTTACTTTAAACATTGGGCTTATTGGAGAATTTATGCCATCAAATAATTTCCTTTGGCTCAAAGGATCTAGAATTGGAAGGGATTTTTTAGATAATGTCATTTCCTAGCTTTAAGCCTTTCCACAGTTGGCCCTCCTTAGTACTTTGTATATTAGTAGTATTAACCAGAGGTTTTAGATCCCCTCAGCTTTCCATTTCTCCACTGTATTTATAGCTCAATCACACATAGGACAGAGTCAGACACATTCCAGTTAGGACATCATATGATCATTTCTTAGAGGAAGAAACTGAAGCCCCAGAATTTTAAGTGACAAACTGGAAAGTCATACAAGTAATAAATGACAGAAGTGGTATTCAAATTCAGATTACTGATTCTCTGACTTTCTGCTTTTGCATTTAATAACTATAGAACTCTGGGCATCTCCTTTAGCCTCATTTATTAAATGCGTGGCTAGGTGGCATAGTAGATAGAGTGCTAGGCTTGAAAATCAGGAGGACCTGAGTTCAAATTCTGTCTTACATATTTACTAGCTGTGTGATGCTGGGTAAGTCACTTAACCCTATTTGTCTCAGTCTCCTCATTTGTAAAGTAAGCTGTAGAAGGAAATGGCAAACCCCTCCAGTATCTCTGCCAAGAAAACCCTAAATGGAGTCATGAAGAGTAGGACATGACTGAAATTCACATGAGTGAATTACAGCATAAAATTGGAGAGGGGATGTTGAATGAGGTGACCTCTTAGGTCTTCCTTAGTACTAAATTTATGGCCCTATAATTTCTAAGATATAAAATTCATCCTTGATTATGGTCAGCATCCCTCCTCCCAAAGAAGCATACTTTTCTCTCCATGGATTTTAGCTTCTTCTTCAGACTACAGGAGGTACCATCTCTGACTTAATTGGCAGAGAATAATACTGAAACTCAGACTTGCTCTGGTTGGGTTCTTCTTCCTTTCAGCAATAAGACATCCTTAGGACATCAAATTGTGATTTTCCCCAACTTTGAACTTGAAAAAATTTTCATGTAGACCTAAAAGAGGAAATGAGGTACATACAAAAGGATACTTTATTGATTAATCAAAGTGCAGAAAGGGTTGTACTTGCAATATTTAAGTATTACATAAATCCTTGTTTCTTCTGTTCCAGTTTTCTCTCTTACATATATTAGTTGGATGACTATGAGTCAGTCATATAATGCCTCAGGGCCACAGGCAATTACCTGAGACTTTAAATTTCTGAGAAGGTGCTGACTTACATCTGTAGAGAGAGAGTTTCCTCATTAGGGAGTTCTCTAAATAAACAAAATTATAAATCCAGTCATGAGCCTTATAATTTTCATTGGGTAGGCAAATAGAGCTTTTGATGTGCTTTCTGAGCTCTGATTCCTCATAACTTGGTTATGAAATAGTTGTGGGTTTTTTTTTTTACTTGCCCAAGGTCACATAGCTAGTAAGTGTTTGAGGCTAGATTTGAACTCAGATCCATCCTAATTCCAGGACTGGTGTTCTATTCACTCTACCACCTAGCTACCCCATAACAATTCTTTTTTGAAATAAAAGCAGTGATAAAATTGTTTGATATCTGACAGCCACTTAAGTGCTTTTCACCTCTTTCTCTGAAATGGTGGTGATGCTTAGCAGAGAGAATTGGGGATCTGTTAGAATTTTATTGATGCTTTTTGAATGCTTTTCAAAATGACAGCTTCTGGTCTGTCTGTTGGTCAAAAAGAGTTATAACTGCAAGTGAAGCTCATATTTCACAGTAAAAACAATTGCTTCAAGCCCTGCTTTTTAGTCCTTTGTGTAACTCAAGAAAAATCTTGAAATCTATTTTTCTAAAGAAAATAATATTTATAAAATATGCAAAATGACAGGCACTTAGTAAGATCTTGATTCCTTCCTTTTCTTTCTCCTTGTTCCATTTTTTAAAAATTTTCTGAACTTGCAAAGATTCACACTGGTCACTTCATTAAAATTGTAAGGGTTTGAGGGTTTTCTAGATCCACTGTTATCTTTAGCCTTGTGAAATACTTCTAGCTTTGGGGAGCAATTTGAATTTTTGGTTTTTACTAGTCCTTATTTGCCTATGCTAAAAACTAATCAGATGTAAAACTGGAATTGAGAATAGTAGTCCCATTTGAGGATTAGCAAAGTGAAGGTTTATTCTGTTGGATAGACTAGCTTAATAGTTGCTTATATTAAACTGTTGTTTCCAAGTATCCCAGTGAAAATTCTGTTTGCAGACAGTTCTCAATTTTGTCTTGAACATTTGGCCCTAACCTTTTTGCCAGGCTTAAAAGTCTGAAAGCTGACTTTGGTTAACCTACTTGGATTATGAGCCTTGTTTCTAATCTGGTCTAGCATCCCAGAATCTGTCTTTTGCTTTGCTTTTCAGGACTAAAAATTACTAATTATTCTGTCCCATGGCTTAATTTCTGGTTCTGATGTCTCATGACCTGTTTTGTTCTGTTCTTAGAATCCCTAATTTTTTCAACCCTCAATTCAATTGCCTTTCCTTTATGAAATCTATCATCTCCCCTCATTTCAGTGTCTAGTTCCTCTTACTTCATCCAAAGAGGAAAAAAGAGCATATTTTGTAAATACTTATAAAAGTATATTTGATTATAAAAGTACATATACATATTATATGAACATGTACATGTAAATTTGTACATAATTATATGTATATATGCTATTTTTCCAATAAAATAAAAGTTCCTTGAGAGAAGAGAATATGTAGTTTTTACTTTTGTATCATAATCCCTTAGTATAATGTCTGATATGCAGTAGGAGCTTAATAAATTCTTAATGAATGATTGATGAGCCACTCTGATCTGTCACTGGTGCAATCATACCATCTGGATAATAGCTACCAAGACATGATCAATACATAATTTTCTTCTTGTTTATTCAAGGAATAAGCAGAAAATGGAAAACAACAAGGGTTATTGTTGTTGTTGTATATGTACTTAAGTATATAAATTGGAACTTTTGCAAAAGCCCCTTCATTGTTTCAAAGAAATAGAATTGTTACCATTAAAAATACACATATTTCATGAGCACCTATAAATCTATTTGATTCATTCTATTTAGCCTTTACATAAATTATAAAAATCAGGGTCAAAGAAACAGTGACATTGTTGGTGGAACTTGTGAACTGGTCCAAACATATTGGAAAACAATTTGGAATGATGCTAAGAAAGTGACTAAAACTAAAACAAACATAACCATTGATATCTCAAATCCCATTGCAATCATTCTTCTCAAGGAGATCAAAAATAAAAATAAAGGCCTTATATACATCAAAATATTTATAGTAGATCTTAAGTAGCAAAGAATTGGAAAAAGATAGATGATTTTTTATTAGAGAAGAACTAAAATTGTGGCCTAATAGAATTAAAAGAATATTAATGTATTGTAATAAATGATGAATGTGATGAATACAGAAAAATATGGAAAACTTATGTGAGTTGATGATAAAGATGGGGGAGTAGAAGGAAGCAATACAGACTAATTCTCCCTGATAACTATTCCAACAAAGACCTAGAAAGAGCAACAACCAGGAAATCCAAGGGAAAAAAGTCATAGTGAGGAATCCTCCCTAAATCTCTCTCCTCCACCCCACCTCAGTTCACCAAAGAAGAGTGACAGAAGTCTATCTGCATGGGTCCAATCAGAGTGTGGAAAGCTTTCAACCCAAGAACTGAGAATTGAGATCTGTGGCTATTCATGAGGGTAGGAAGCAGTACCAGATCAAGGATGAATGAGCCTCACATGGCAAAATCGTTTTCTAGCAGAAACAGGAACCAGATGGCAGATCATCCCAGGACTGGATCACAAATTTGAAAAAGAGACTTTTATTTAGGGATAGTCTGCCTATGATTTCTTACCAAGGCAAGGAGCAGTCGCAGGCTTGATGCCACATAGTGGGTAAGGAACAGAAATAGAAGTCAGTGTCTATCATGAAGCTTTGAACCTGGAATAAGGCCTCAGATTAAGTCCCTAGTCTGACCTGAGTGTAGTCTGTTCCTAGCTTGTATCTTAGTAAACAAAGGGTGATCTTGGCCTTCTTTGCCTTTTTTTGTTCTCATTGTTTCCAAATACATCCTCTATTCTAGGTAGCTTGATTTCATTAATCAACTACTAGGTTATTCCCAGTTCCATCATTTTGCCTTCACTTGTTATTTTTCATCTCTTCAGAATGCTTCTTTCCCTTCTTTCTATTTCTCCAGATCCCACCCATCTTTCAAGGCCTGGGTCACATTTTACTTGCTCCATAAAGTCTCTGGCAGATTTTGTTGATATCTCTCTCCTTTGGTGCCTCCCTTAGTAACTACAGCTTAGACTACATAATTTATCACCTTTTATTTGTGAAGGTATAGTATGGTAGAAGGAAACCTGGATTTGGATTTGGAATAGTTTGGTTCAAATTCTGATTCAGTTATTTATTCCTTTTATGATCTTGGGCATGTTACTCAAATCTTTTTGAGACTGTTTCCTCATTTGTAAAATTAAGGGATTAGAATAGCTTTAAATCTGTGATCTTATATCCAGTCTCATATCTTGCTAAGAGGATTTTTAAAAGTCAAATTAGTTATATTCAAAATGTTCTATAAGGTAAATTTATTGCTGGGATAAAATAAAAAATCCTCAGGCTGACTCATAAGCCTTTCCACAGTAAAATGACATACAATCTCTTCTCCCTATATGACATCCCATCTCTGTCCATTGTCTCTTTGCACAGTAGTCCTCGCATCAGGAAACATGCTGCTTCAACTTTCACTGCATAGAATACCTAGGCTAATTTTAAGCTCAACTCAAGGACCATCTCCTACTTAAGGACCTTGCTTATGTCTTCAGTTAATAGCACTCTTTTTTTTCTTGAAACTATTTTATGTTGCTTCACATATTTTATGTTACTGACTTGTGTACATGTATTTCTCAGGAAAATATAAACTTCTTAAAGAAAGGAACTATTTCCTTGTCTATATTTCTACATTTAGTAAAATCCCCAGCATAGATAGGCAGATAGATAGATAAAATGGATGAATGGAAAGATATAGAGGTATAGAGAGACTGACTGTTAAATATTTGCTAAGTGCCAGACACTGGGCTAAGTGGTAAAGATACTTTCAAAAAGAATCAAGACAGTCCCAGCTTTCAAAGAGCTTATGTTTTAGTGGGGAAAGATGTGCTAAAAAGAGGGGAGGGGAGCTGGAGAGAGTTGTTATGTCAAGTCCTGCTGAGATTGATTACACTACCTGGTTGTCAACTAAATAATACAAAATTGGTGAGTCAGGAGTAGAGTTCAAGTTTCTGGTAGAATAGAGATAGTCAGGAAGTGAAATTAAGATGAGGAGACTTCAGGAATGGTGATCTGATTCCCAACTCGATAAGGCACCTTGAAAGGGAAATAAGTAGGGCAAAACTACAAATACTTCATAATAGTAACTTACTAGATTTTTATTAATTAAAAAGATTTGTGGTTTTCTTGATGGAGATCATCTCTTTTCACTTTATTAAGTAATTTTATGAGTTGCCATAAAATTATAATTCTATCACCCTTTGACAATGAGTTTCTCTAAACTTAGACTAAGTTCATACGACATAGTCCAATACTGGACCTATATTTGAAGGCTTTCTGATTTGGATCCACCACAGGCTATGGCTTTGCTGGCACATCCTTCAGTAAATCGGGGTCCTCTCTAAGCCATAGTGCCATGGTGAGTGAGGCACTGGAGTAGAACTTTAACAAAATAAATAAAACCATTCCAGTTTTAAAATATAAGTATCTTGGTGTTTGTATTTCAAACATGATCTAATTCAACAAGCATTGCATCTACTATACATAAGATGTCATACTAAGTAAAAGAGATATGGAGGCACAGTGGGAAAGTGTTTGTCCTCAAGGAGCTTCCATTTTATAAAATAATTGAGTATGTGTGCATACATGTGAACAGATACATGTACGCAATGATAGGGTGAAAGAGACAAGGGAATCAGGAAAGACTTTTAGCACAAGATTACATATGATGTGAGTCTAAAAGGCAGCTGAGGATCCTGAGAGGTGAAGGTAACAAAGAAGTTCATGTTAAAGATTAGAAAATAGGACAAAGGCACCAGAGCAGAAGGTAGAATACTCAGTACAAGAAACAGGAGAAAAATCAGTTTGGCTAGATCAAAGCTTCTTAAATTGTGGATTGTGACCACATATAGGATCATGTAACTGAATGTGGGGATGACAAATGATTTAGCAACAATAAAAGGTATCAAATATTCCATCATGATTTAATTCTTTTTTTTTTTTTTTTTTTTTTGCTTTTTGCTGAGGCAATTGAGGTTAAGTGAGTGACTTGCCCAGGGTCACACAGCTAGGGAGTGTTAAGTGTCTGAGACCAGATTTGAACCCAGGTCCTCCTGACTTCAGGGCTGGTGCTGTATCCACTGCGCCACCTAGCTGCCCCATGATTTAATTCTTGATGTAAAAAAAAACACATTCATCTCATTAGTATGCAAATTTGTTTTCATCTTTAATAAATGGTAAAATTGTGTGTATATTGTTTTAAAATTATCAGTAAATATTTGATTTGTATACCTATTTCATATATTTATATAGTCATGTATATGCGAACCCATACAAAACCCATGTATATACAGCATATATATGTACATGTATGTATGTATTTGTATATATATATATATTACAGCTTAAATCTATGATTTTTTTTCTAGTTAGGAGGAGGATACTTGCATTTGTGGATATTAAGGAAGGTCTTATGTGGAAAATGGTATTTGTGCTGGGCTTTCAAAGGAAGCCTTTCTTTCTTTTCTTTTTTTCTTTCTTTCTTCTTTTCTTTCTTGGCTATATAGCCAAGGGGCAGCATAAAAATTTCTTGGGTGAAAAGGGGTCTTGAATGGAAAAAATTTAAGAAGCCCTGGGCTAGATCATAGAGCACATGAAAGAGAATAATGGAAAATAAGTATAAAGAGATAAGTTATAAACATTATGGAAAGTATTAAATAACCAGTAGAAAATTATATATTTTATTCTAAGGAATAATTGAAATTTTTAGAGCAGAGGTGCTACATGATTGGTTTATATTTTAGAAAAGATGGGCTTGGAAGTTGTGCAGAGATTGGATTGCAGAGAAGGAATATTAGAATCTGGGAGTACAAATAGGAGATGATTGTAACAGTCTAGGCTAGGTGATGCAATTCTGAGCTAGGGTTATGACCATGTCAGGTGAAAGAAATGGATGGATGGGATATAATATATATAAGATCATCAAATTTAGCAATAAATTGGATATAGGAGTGGGGAAGTGAGGAACAGAGGTGTCTAGGATGACTCTGATGATGTTTGAAAGAATGGCAGTGTCCTTAAAAAGAACAGGGAAGTTTGGAGTCTCAGTGAATGAGGAAAAAAGTAAATGGGTCCTATTCTGCATACATTAAGTTTGAGGTGTTTATTGAACAATTATAAGATATTTAATGTGCAGTTTGTAGTAAACACTGAAGCTCAGGTGAAAGACTAGCCCTGCATATATGCCATCTATCTATCTATCTGTCTATCTATCTGTCTGTCTGTCTATCTATCTATCTATCTATCTATATTTGAAGTTTGCTTGCAAAGGTAATTATACTTGAACCAATAGGAATTAATTCTCAATTCAAAGAGGGAAATGCATGCTATAAATATTCATTTTAGCAATATTAAAGTTTACATAGTTTACCCACTATAGCTTCCCAACTTCCTTGGAATTATAGGGAATACTATCTATCTATATCTATTTATCTATATATATATGTCATTTAACTGACCCCAAAACTGATGGTTTTAAAAGACAGAAGTGATTAGAGTGTACTTTGGGCTTTCAGGATGCATGAAGATAGGAGATGGAGGTATTGGCTATAAGGAGCAGCAAGAAGACTAGTTTGTCTGGACCATAATGTATGAAAGGGAATATTGTATAATTAGACTGGAAAGGTAAATTGGAGTCAAATTATGAAGGGCTTTAAGATGCCAAAGAAAGGAATTTGCATATGGTCTTAAGAGTTGCTGGAGTTCATTGAGCAGAATGTTGCTATTGTTCACTCATCTTCATCATATCCAACTCTAAGAAGGATGTTACTGTTGTTCATTCATTTTTAATCATATCCAACTTTTTGTGAAATTTGGAGTTTTCTTGGCAAAGAAAGCAGAGTAATTTGCCACTTCCATTTTCCAGCTCATTTTTCATATGAAGAAACTAGGATTAAATGACTTTGCAGGATCACAAAGCGGACAAGTTTCTGAGGCCAGTGAACCCATGGAGATGAATTTTCCTGACCCTGGATCCAACACTTTATCCACATAGATGCCCCCACTTAGCAGGGGAGTGATATGCTTAGACCTGTGCTTTGAAAAAAAAACAACACATTGGCAGTATTTTGGAGAATAAACTGGGGAGGAAAGAGGTTTAATGTAGTTAGACCGTATAGGGCCGAATAGGTTGATGGACATGTTAATAGATAGGAAAAGATATAAGAGTTTTTTTTTGGAGGTTGTGAGTGAAAGTGAAAAATTGAAGATGACTTTGAGATTCCTAGGTGACAAAAAGAATGATATTTTCTTCTATAGATATAAGGAAGTTTAATTGAAAGGTGAGTTTTGTGGGGTAGGATAAGGCCAGGTATGGACTTGGGAAGATGAGTTCAAATTCACTCTCACTTACTAGCTGTGTGAATCTTAACAAGTTACTTAACCTTTTTGCCTCAGTTTCCTCATCCGTAAAATGAGCTGGAGAAGGAAATGGCAAACCAATGCAGTATCTTTATTAAGAAAACTCCAAATAGGGTTGCAAAGAGTTGGACATGACTAGAACAACTGAACAACAAAACGATGGATTCTGTTTTAAACATGTTAACCTTGAAATATTCAATAGCTAGTTCATGCCTAGAGGTTGTAGTTAAGGAGAGACACTTAAACTGGATCTAAAGATTTTGGAGCCATGTGCCTAGAAGTGTTAATTAAACCCATAGGAGCTGATGTGGTCACTGAGAAAGATCAGAGAGAAGGAAAAAGGCCCAGTTCAGACCCTTGGGGAGTATATCATAGTTATACACTTGTTGCTATAGAAGGGTTTTCATGTTGTAGACTTAACTCACGGTCGTGCTGGAGCCAAATTGAATCTGCTTATTATGAGTTAATTGTTAAATTTTTAGTGTGAGTATTTATATTTCAGATATCAGCAATCACTACACACCAGGGCTTGACTTGTGTTTTATTGTTCAACTAACTAAAGAAAGTGTTAATAATGCCTGTTGTACTTAAAAGTATGTCCTGTGGACATTCCCCCCCCCTCCCGAAAGCCCGATTGTTATATATTTTCCAGTATTTATCAATATACTTATTTATAGAAGTAATCCTTTTTTCCTTTATCAAGGTTTTCAAGATTCTAGCTGCTTGTCACTAGCCAACATGCATAGGACTTTTCAAGGTGGACTTGCTGCTATGTATGTTTCTGTACTTACTATTGAGATGTCTATCTGGTGCTCTTTGTCATTGTGCTTTGTTCAGTTACATTTTGAATATTCTAGTTATTTAGTGCAACATAAATGGGAACTTCCAGGGGAAACTTGATGCCATGAATAATGGATTTTTAGTTTCTTTGTGATAATATTATATCCTTGAGATAAATATAGGACAGACTCTCTATTTAGAACAATCCAATAATAATTGAAGTTATTTTGACTTTTGACAATGTTGTTGTAAATATATGACTTTTACTTAGATTCTTAGTGTTAGAGATGTAGGAGATAAAAGGTAGGTCTCAAAACCAGGCAGATTCGAGTTTAAATCCTGCTTCTGGCACATATTGGCTATGTGATCCTAGGCAAATAACTTAATCTCTTAGTTTCCTGAGCAACTCTCTAAAGACTATAATTTTCAGAGGAAGTGATATCCTGAATAGAAAAGAGTGTTTCCTTATTTAAGAGTTCCCTAAGCAATGAAATGACTAATCTTTCTAGCTCCCTATTAGGAATATTAGTTTCCAGCTAAATTTCTAGAATTCTAGTTACTTTTTTTTTCAATTGAACATGAACTAGAGTTCTCTAGTGCTCATTGAAATGCCTTTACACCAGTGTTTTCTACTTACATTTTTTTTCCTGAAAGAAAAGAAAGAAAATTATGCCATTTCCCCCAACTTCCCATACTTTCTTATCTTTTTTTTAACCAAAAAGGTCACCATTTCCTTCCCAGTGGCTTTTAGTGATATTCTTAGTGATTGACTATCTTAAGTTTTCTATTTTTAGTCTGGGGAGCTAACATTTGGAACATCAGGACTCCTTTGATATCATACATGGACCATAAATATAGATGATATTTGGTTCTAGTCCAAGGCTTATATTTGTCAGCTTGTGTTATTTCCTAGATAGTTCTATGGTATCTTTAAATACAAATCATATTAATTCTTCCAAGTGCCTATACAATTTCAAATAAATTCAATTCAACAATAATTTTTATAAAGCACCTTCTGAGTGTATATAAGTGCTAGGATTGATGCTGAGTTTAGATAAGCCAATGGCATTGCCTTCTACCACTATATTTCTGAAATTAATCAGTAACTATTAAAGAGTTGACTAGACAGTGTGAAGGTAATGACCTGGCCTTGGTCACCAAGGACAGATATTTTTCATTGTTGTAAAGATTTCCCCTGGTGGAATTTGAAAATAAGAACACTTAGTTCCAATAGCCGTGAAGGGAGCTGAAGGACTTATAGCTGAAGGACTCACATCAAGATATCACCTATAATATTGTTTCTTTTCCAAAATGAAGGACAAGTAACAACCACACCTAAGATACCATGTTGCTTCTTATAAAAGATACAAAATTAAATAACAAATGATCCCTGATGTCATGGGGTTTACAATTTAGTCTGTAAGAATGACTTCTGATCTGCAGAAACTCACTAAATATACTCTAAGAATACAATCCTTAAAATAGTAAGAATTGAAAATTTCATAGAAATTGAAAATTTTCCCTTTGCATCATTTGAAGCCCCAATATTATCACTGGAGCCATTTGGGTTTTAAGAGAATCAAATATAAAGGAGAAAACACTGAAATAAAATGATAAAAGCTAAAGGCAAGGTATGATGATCTCTTTTTAGCCAGACCTGCCATGCAAATCTTCTGCAAGGCTTCTGAGTAAGTATGTAGACTTTTCAATTTCTGGCCCTTAGGATTTGAATTGCTGTGGAAAATAACAAAATTATAGCTGACCCATATACCACTAGATCTAAGCTTTATTAACTACTGGGGGATTCTAGTTAAGGACAAAAGGCTTTTGCTATCTCTAATCACAATCTGGGATACATAGTCTGTTCAGAACAGAATAGAATGGTGGAGTTATTTTGGATTTAAGACTTTTCTTCCTTTCTCTGTCCCTCATTGCTTTCTAGCTTATGCTATACTTATTTGTGTAAATATTGAATCCCTCTATAGTAGAATGTATATAACTTCTGAAGTCAGGAATTGTCTCCCTTTAAAAATTTGAATCACCCCCGTAATTGGCACATAGTAGGGACTTAATGTCAAAGAAATGACTCAACAAAATAAGAGGCATATTTCTTTCTTGTCTCTCTTCATTTTCTCTGTTTCTTTCTAGTGGAGTGCCCAGGAATTTGTTTTTCTCCATCTCTCTACAACAGCTTTTAAAATTACTCACTTTGGTGCAGACATGGATGGTTTGCTTAGAACAAAAAGTAGGGTAGAGTTATTAGGGCTTTTTTTTCCAGGGTGTCAACTGCTCAAGAGAATATATTTCATCTATCTTTGTTCTTATCTCAGTGTTCCTAAGTCTTATTTTCATCTATAATTTCAAGGAACTAGAGTCCCACCATTCTCTTGGAGCCTCTCTTCTGTCCCAAAGATACTTCCCCTTTCTCTCCTTGTTGCTACATCCTTTGTCTCCTTGAGAGCTCTTTACTATAATTGCACCAGATTGTTCTTTGAGGGTATCCCTTCCTGGGTGGTAAGGGAAGAGTGTAATGCTCTGGGAGAAAGTGAAGCAGTATTACAGATTAGAGATGAGTTAATATTTTATTGACATTAATGGAGAGTTTTAGAATCCATAGCTAAGGATGGGACTGAATGGGATTCTTGTCTCAAAGCATCCTGTCCAAGGAGAGTTTAGACTGGCAGCCTATGTTAGCCAGCCATCTGGATCTCAATGTATCCAGTACCAGAGAGTTTAGACAGGCAGCCATAGGTAGCCGGCTGGATCTCAAAGTATCCAACAGCCTAGTGAGCAGCTCCAAAGATTCTTATAGGGCTCTGGTGCTAAGGGAAAGCAAGGGGGGGGGGAAGAAGCAGAGGATGGGAGGGGGCGGGGTTGGAGTTCCAGGAAAGGACTATAAATTCACTTCTGACAGGTTGGGGGTATGGAGGAAGGATCATAAATTCTGATGTTTGGGAAGAAGCTAGGAGACACTGAGTCCAAAGCCAAAAGATAAGGAGTATGTCTAGGTATTTGAGAGAGGCCATCTGGAGGTTTTATGACTCTTTGGAATGCCAGTGGCCATAATTCTGCAGCCCCAATTATTTAAGTCCTAATTGTCAGAAAGGGGAAGAGAATTTGCTATTGTGGCAGAACAATTAAGGGAAACAGACAAAACAATTGAGGGAAACTGAGATAGGGGAACTGTGGCACGAGTTACCGTTTTTTTCCCCAAGACTCCTCATCCTGTATGTTGTTTCTTCTGGAGGTTTCCTGTTGTAACTGTCCCATGAAAGTCTTGATTCTCTCCAGGAGTCTCTCTTCCACCATAAGAGTACCAACCCTCCACATTATCCTATTTACCACTCTTCCCTTATCTTCACCTCCTCCTGAACATTACTTAGTGTGACTATATACCAATGTCTTCTGAGTCTCCCATTGCCTCTTTGTATTTTTGTATTTTATTGACCAGATCTGAGTTCAGTGCTAGTTGCCCTATTTTAGGGAAGACAATGAAAAAGTAGAGAGGGTTCACAGAAAGCTACCAGGATGGTGAGGGGAACTATATAGAAGGAGTTAAATTAGAAATGAGGGTTTAACCTGAAAGGAGAGAAATTTGGAGCAGGTGGGAGGACACAATGATTGTCTTTAAATATTTGAAGGAGTGTCACATGGAAGAGGGGTTTATTAGATTTATTCCACTTTGGACATAGCCAGTATTAGCTGATTGTATTTAAACTTCTTATCAGGAGAAACAAACATACTTTTTTTTTTAACCAAAAGAGTTATCCAAAAGTGCAACAAGTTTCCTCTGATTATATTGCAATTCCCTTAATTTGATATCTTGAAGACTTTCTGGAACTCAAAAGTCCATTTTAAGAATACTGTAGGGGGCAGCTAGGTGGCACAATGGATAGAGCACCAGCCCTGAAGTCAGGAAGACCTGAGTTCAAATCTGGTCTCAGACACTTAACATTCCCTAGCTGTGTGACCCTGGGCAAGTCACTTAACCCCAATTGCCTCAGCAAAAAGCAAAAAAAAAAAGAATACTGTAGAAGGCATTCTTATTTGGGTACAGGTTGAGCAAGATGATATCCAAGGTTCCTTCTAATATGAGGAGACAGTGGAAGTACAGTGGCTTTGGAATCAGAGAAACTGGTTTTAGATTCTATCTCTGATACTCACTACCTGTGGTAGGCATTTTGTTTTTCTATGATGGATATTGAACTGTGAGGTCCATACTATTTTTTCTGTGTCTCTGTTTCTTCCTCCCCCATCCTTCTCTCTCTCTCTCTCTCTCTCTCTCTCTCTCTCTCTCTCTCTCTCTCTCTCTCTCTCTC
>JAJPUD010005381.1:134151-160544 GCA_023553655.1 Myrmecobius fasciatus
CTCTCTCTCTCTCTCTCTCTCTCTCTCTCTCTCTCTCTCTCTCTCTCAAACTAATTACTATTATGCCTTGCACTTGGAAATGAAATCCTGTAGAGTGCACTCTTATACAGGAAATGATATTTGTGCTCAAATCATGGTTATATTACCTTTTGAAAGAGAAAATTTAATGCTCTGCACATCTGCAATCAAAACAGACAAAGAAACTGTCTTTGAGTTGGTTCAATGTTTCTTGTTGCCTTCCAACAAATTTAAGCTTATGTTCAAAGGAGCTGTTTACAATCCTTTCCTACACTTGCAAAACTGGTCTGAAATAATAAACATAATCATAAGAATAAGGCTGATTATGCTTTAAAATAAAAAAAAAAAACACTTTCAGTGAACTCCAGGGGTTTGTGTGGAGTTGGGTATGATATGTTTGAAATACTATTTTCAAGAATTCAGAGATTCTTTTTTAAAAAATGAAAATTATTCTCATTATTCAAAAACTTAACAGAGGCAAACTGGACTAAAGGGTTCCAATAATTATATGATGAATATCAAGATAGATGAAAGCAGTCTAGGTTAATTTAGATCACAAAACCATTTTTATCCATAGGTCGAGGGGTCTAGAATCATTTAATGAATTCATTTTATAAAACCCCAGGCCTTTAAATTGGAAAGTAATCTTGTCCAGCCTGTGGCTGAACAAGAATGTAAGTGGTAACATCCCCAATAAATGGTTGTTTAGATTTCAGTGAGGGGTCATATACTATCTCCCAAGGTAGTCCATGACACTTCTGGCCAAGTATTAAGAGAGACAGCTAGATTGTTCAGTGGATAGAACACAAGATATTGACTCAGGCAGACCTGAGTTCAAAACTAGCCTTACAAACTTGACTAGCTGTTTGGGTAGGTCACTTAATCACTGTTTCCCTTAATCTGCTGGAGAAGGAAGTGGGAAACCACTCTAATATCTTTGTCAAGAAAGCTCCATGTTGGCATGCTTTGGTCCAAGGAGTCATGAGGAGTTGAATATGATTGAATAACAACAATTATTAAGTTTTTCCTGACAACAATCTTAAGTCTGTATCTCTCTATCTTTTTGCTTCTGCTTTTCCCTTCTAGGACAAGGCAGTACAAGTCTTAAACCTCTTCCACATGTCAAGGCTTCAAATAGAGTAGTGCACTTTAGGTCTTTTCTCCATGTTAAACATACTCATTTCTTTCCTTTTTTTTCTTTTTTTTATTAAAACTTTTTATTTGCAAAACACATGTATGGGTAATTCTTCAACATTAACCCTTACAAAGCTTTCTGTTACAAATTTTTCCCCCCTACTCCCCACCCCTCCCCTAGATGGCAGGATATCAACTACATGTTAATTATGTTAAAATACTTGACATATCGAATATATGTATACATATTTCCACACATCATTTTTGTGCAAGAAAAATCATATCTACAAGAAAGAAAAATGAGAGAAAGGAAACACAATGCAAGCTAACATCAATAGAGAGCATGAAATTATTATGTTATGGTCCACATTTCATATCCCTCTCTCTGGGTGTATATGGCTTTCTTCACTGAACAATTGGAACTGGTTTGAAACATTTCATTGTTGAAGAGAGCCATGTCCATCAGAATTGATCGTCATATAGTCTTGTTGTTGCCATGTATAATGATTTCCTGGTTCTGCTCATTTCACTCAGCATCAGTTCATGCAAGTCTCTCCAGGCCTCTCTGAAATCATCCTGCTGGTTGTTTCTCACAGAACAATAATATTCCATAACATTCATATACCATAATTTGTTTAGCCATTCTCCAATTGATGGGCATCCATTCAATTTCCAGTTTCTAGCCACTACAAAAAGGGCTGCCACAAACATTCATGCACATGTGGGACCCTTTCCTTCCTTTATGATTTCTTTGGGATATAAGCCCAATAGAAACACTGCTGGGTCAAAGGGTATGCACAGTTTCATAACTTTTTGAGCATAGTTCCAAATTGCTCTCCAGAATGGCTGGATCCGTTCAAGTTCCACCAACAATGCATCAGTGTCCCAGCCTTCCTACATCTCCTCCAACATTCGTCATTATCTTTTCCTGTCATTTTAGCCAATCTGACAATACCCATTTCTTTCCATTGATCATTGCACAGAATGGTTTCCAGTCCTTTTCCCATTTGTATTACTTTGTGCTCCCTGTTTTATAGAATAGAATAGCTATAGAATTATCATCCTACCCTTGCTTCAGGGTCAATTTAATAGTCTTTTGAATGACAGCCCATCATCTGTGGAGTGAAGCATAAATCAGGATTATTCTGAAGATGTCTGATCCAGGATGTGATAGAGCCAGCTCAAAACTAAAATTGTTAAAATTTCAGTGGGATTATTTGTAGATTAGGAATTAGCAATCAAAGCTTAATTTATTGTTTTGTTGACTGTTAAAACTTAAGAAAGTAATGGAGAAAATGTTGATAATTCATATTAAGCTTAAAGTGTACACTCTTTTTGGAGAGTCTGTTTTTAAACATTTAGAAGTACACTGATTCCTCTATAAAATTGCCTTTGCCTATGTAGGCATGAGGGAGAGACAGTTAAGAGACTAGAGAGAGAAGTGGGGTTTGGGAGAGAATAGTTTATAGAAGCCTCAGAGTTGCATATATGTTACATGTGAGTTTTATTGCATCATGATCTGAGAAGGATGCATTTACTATTTCTGCTTTTCTGCATTTGATTTTGAGGTTTTTATGCCCTAACACATGATCAATTTTTGTATAAGTTCCATGAACCCCTGAGAAAAAGTATACTCCCTTCTATCACCATTCAATTTCCTCCAGAGATCTATAATACCTAACTTTCCTAGCCTTTTGTTAACCTCCCTAACTTCTTTCTTATTTATTTTGGAATTTGATTTCTCTAATTCTGAGAGAGCAAGGTTGAGATCTCCCACTAGTATAGTATTACTGTCTATTTCTCCTTGCATCTCTCTTAACTTCTCCTCTAGGAATTTGGATGCTATACCACTTGGTGCATATATGTTAAGTATTGATACTGCTTCATTGTCTATGGAACCCTTTAGTAAAATGTAGTTTCCTTCCTTATCTCTTTTAATTAGATCTATTTTTGTTTTTACTTGATCCGAGATAAGGATTGCTACCCCTGCCTTTCTTTGTTCACCTGAAGCATAGAAGATTCTGCTCCAGCCCTTTACCTTCACTCTGTATGTATCTCTATGTTTTAGATGTGTTTCTTGTAAACAACATATTGTAGGATTCTGGCTTTTCATCCAGTCTGCTACCCGCTTCCGTTTTATGGGAGAGTTCATCCCATTCACATTCACAGTTAAAATAACTATATCTGTATTCCCTGCAATCTTATTTACCCAGAGTTATGATTTTCTCTTTCCTTTCCCCTCTCTCCCTTCCCCCCTCCCCAGTACTTTGCTCTTGATGACCACCTCCCACCAATAATCCTCCTCCCTTTAGAGTCCCTCCCTCCCCTTTATACCTTTCCCCTAATCCTTCTATTAGTTTATCCCTTTCCTTTTCTCCCCTCCCTCCTACCTTACCCCAAGGAGGGTCAGGCCTTTCTTTGAAGCCAAATGTGTCTGATATACTCTCTTAGAGTCCAATCTAATGAGAGTAAGGTTTACACGATACTCATCGCCATCCCTTCTTTCCCTCAATTATATTAGATCTTCTATGTCTCTTTATGAGATTTTGCCTTATTTTACCTCCTTTATTTTTACTTTATTTTGCCTCCTTTCCCCCCTCCCCCTTTTTCTTTTTCAGTATGGTATCCCTTCCACCTCTAATTTCTTTTCCATTATTATCAAAGAAAAATCAAATTATACTGTCATTCTTTAAAGGATACCTATAGTAGAAATATAGTTCTCAAGAGTTTTCGTTTTTACCTTTTTATGCTTCTTTTGAGTTCTCTATTTGGAAGTCAAATTTTTTGTTCAGATCAGGTCTTTTCATTAGAAATAGGTGAAATTCTCCTGTATCATTGAATGACCATCTTCTTCCCTGGAAGATGATGCTCATTCTAGCTGGATAACTTATTTTTGGCTGTAATCCAAGTTCTTTTGCCTTTCGGAATATCTGGTTCCAGGCCCTTCGATCCTTTAAAGTGGAAGCTGACAGATCCTGTGTAATTCTAATGACAGTTCCTCGGTATTTGAACTGTTTCTTTCTAGCTGCTTGCAATATCTTTTCCTTGGTGCGATAGTCCTGAAATTTGGCCACGATATTCCTTGGGGTTTTAATTTTGGGGGTCTCTTTCTGGAGGTGATCGGTGAATTCTTTCAATGCCAATTTTGCCTTCTGATTCTAAAACATCAGGGCAATTCTCTTTCATGATTTCCTGGAAGATAGCATCCAGGTTCTTTTTTTCATTGTGGCTTTCAGGGAGTCCGATAATCCTTAAATTGTCTCTCCTGGATCTGTTTTCCAAGTCAGTTGTTTTTCCTAGGAGATATTTCATATTTTCTTCTATTTTTTCATTTTTTTCAGAGTTGCATATATGAAGAGAAAACCAGATTCCAACTATGTCCCTTGATTCCCAAAGGGACTCAAAGGGAATTCTAAGAGTGGATTTCTTCAATGAGATAATTCTCATTCTAGTTGAACTGAGATTTTATCTCATTCTAAAAGTAAAGAGCCTGTTTACTCTTATGTCATATCACCCATACTAATCTGGCTAATTTCTCTGATTTCTGTTTCACTGATTATTCTGATAAATATTTGCTTGCTACTTGTGGTTTTCTTTTGTGTATAATAAGTCTTTGGTTGGAAGGAGCTAGGCTATTACCCTCCTAGTTTGAGACAGGCCTTCTTTCAATATAGAGTGACAAGGAAAAGTTGTTTTTACTCTGATTTTCCTCAAATAGCATTGGTAGCCTAGCAGCCAGTATCTGATGTGTGATCAACAGATATAATTCTAGTCTCAATAACCTCTGAAAGAAATGAGTATTCAGCCACAGTCCTATTCTTGCTTCAACCAAAGGTGAAGATTTCAGTCTCCTTTGGAGATATAGTATGGAGCTGCCCAGATTATAAATCTTATTCATCTAAATATGTCCTATCAATGTGGGTCTTTCTGAGTTTCTGTGGCTTTAGGTCAAACTATTGCACAAAAGGGATGTTAAATCCCATTAGAGAATCAGAGACTAGAAGGAATGTGGGAAAGTCCCTGCTGTCCAATCTCCTGACTCTGAGGAAGTGACTAGCCAAGCTATTAGTCCAATGTTAAGCCTTTCTGGTAATTGAACTTACTTTACTTTAATGTGCAGAGTCATCTTTCATTCATTTGTTTCTATACAACCTTGGTTACCTTTCTTTAGAGAATACATTTTTCTTCTTTACTTGTGCACAGATATGTTAATTATTATGCATCCTCCCCTTTATAATTAGAAAAACATTTCATGGAATTAAAAGAATGAAAATTGATTTATTTCACAGTTAATTTGAATGAAATCCATTCTGTACAAGTGTTATTAGCTTTTTTTTTTCAGAGAGGAGGAAATGGAAGAAATATGGAATGATATGAAATCAGAGATTTCTGGATATAGCCATGTATTGTTTTGAATCTCAATTTTTCCATTTGAAAAAAGGGAAAACTGGGTTATATTATGCCTTAAATTCTGTCCAGTTTTGATGTTATATTATCCATTCCCCTGAGACAGCAACATCTGTTAAAGAAATTCCCAGGAATTGGTTATTGTTGTTTTAGTCATGTTTGAATCTTTGTGACCTCATTTTTGGGTTTTCTTGGCAAAATAATGGAGTGGTTTGCTATTTCCTTCTCGAGCTCATTTTATAGATGAGGAAACTGAAGTAAATAAGGTTAAATGACACTTATACGGCACTTAAATGTTTTCAAAGTGCTTTACATATGTTTTCTCATTTTATTCTTACAATAACTCTAGGAGGGAGATGCTATTATTATCCTTTTTGACAGATGGAAAAACTGAGGCACAGAGAGTTTATGTGACTTGCCCAAGAACACACAACTAAGATCTGAGGCTGGATTCAGATTCAACTCCAATTCTATCAATTACATCATCTAGCTACATGAATTTCATGTAGTATTTACTTGGGAGTAGAAAGAGAAAAGTGTCAGTAAATCAATAAACATTTATTAAACACTTGTTTGGCTAAGAACTGGGGCTTCAAAGAACATCAAGACAATTCTAGATCTCAAGGACTTCACAATAGAATGTGTAGACATCATGCTAATAACTGTACCAAAAAAAACCTACATAAATTAAAAATAGACAACCAGGTAAAATATTAGAATTAAGGTAGATTAAGAAGTCTTCTTGTAGAAAGTAAAATTTTGGCTGAAATTTGAAGTTAAGAAAGCAAGGAAGCAAAGATAATTTAGGAGTGATTTCCAGGCATGAGGTATTACATTGACTGCAATGAAATGCATGGAGTTGAAAGATGGAATATTTTGTTTAAGGAACAACAAGGAGATTATTGCTTCTGGCTCATAGAATATGTAGAAGAGAAGGGTAAGGTTTAATAAATAATACTGGAAAACTAGGGGTGGGGCATGTCATAAAGGGCTTTAAATACCAAATAGAGGACTTTTTATTTGGACCTGGAGGTGATAGGCTCCTTATCTAGGAGATACTTGTGGTAGTGGGGAGAGACTTGTGGTAGGAAGATCAATAAGAAAGCTATTACAATAGCATGCATAGCTGAGTTGATGAAGGCCAACATTAGGGTGATGTAGTGTCAAAAGAAAAAAGAATCATATATAAGATTTATTTCAAAAGAAAAATTGACAAGCCTTAGCAACAGAATGAATAGAGGAGAATGAAGAGGAAGGAAGAAGAAAAAAAAAGAAAGAGAAAGAGAGAGATAGAGAGACAGAGACACACAGAGAGACAGAAAGACAGTGAGACAGAGAAAGACAGAGAGAGAGAGACAGAGACAGAAAGAGAGGGAGAGACAGAGGCAGAGGCAGAGACAGAGAGACATAGAGAGTCATACACAGAGAGATTAAGATAAAGATAGAGACAGAAAGACAGAGACAAAGACACAGACAGAAAGAGAGAGACAGAGAAATAGGGACAGAGGCATAGAGACAGACACACAGAGGAACACACTCACACAGAGACATCCAGAGAGATAGAGACAGAGAGAGAAACAGAGAGACATAGAGAAATATAGAGGCAGAAAGAGAGAGGGAGAGAGAGACACACACACACAGATACACAGAGAAGATATCTTGGTTGTCACCTTAGGAGATTGTGAGGATGGTCGTATCTTCATAGATGATGTATGTATATATGGATGTATGAATAAAAACATTTATTGATTATTATTTTCCAGACAATAGAATATATTTATCTATTCCCAGAGTGAATTAGCAACATTTTCTAAATTTAAAAAATTTTTTTGATAACTATTTCAATATAATCAATTTCCTTTGTCATTCTGTGTTTTTTATTCATTTAAAAATGCATTTCAAGAAGGGGTCCATACACTTCCTCAGACTGCCAAAGAGTTCTATGAAAGAAAGATTAAGAATTTCTGTTCTGGAAGAAAGTTTTTTTTTGTTTGTTTTATTTTTTTTTAAACTCACCACTTTATGGATTTCAAAACAAAAGAAGCATGAACATGGAAAAAAGGATAGGAACCTAATTGTTCAGCAGCACCAGATTCTAGGACATGCTGCCAATTAGAATGAGAAAAAAGAAACATTAAACATTTCTTGTGTCACTTGGAGTTTGTCAGACCAGGGAGAAAATTACCAATTAGTTTATACAGTGGTCAAATGGAACAAAAGGAAGTTTTTTGAAGTAAGGAGGCTAGTTGTTGGGTAAAAAAGATTTTTAATAAGAGAAATGGGGGGGATCTGAAATTTTTATCCAACATTCTTAGTAACAATAATTGTTTCACTATTGAATGAGGACAAGATTCAAAGTGCTAGAAGTCTGTGGAGGTGATGTTGCTCAGTGGATTAGAGTTGGAATCAGACTTGGATTTGAATTCTGTTCCTGACACTTTCCAGTTGTATGATTTTAGGTAAATCTTTTACACACCTTTCATTCTTCTTCTTTATCTTTTGGGGAGAGATTATAAAGCTCACTATACTTCAAAGGTTTCTTGGAAGAACCATGTCAATACTCTTTATTAAGCACCTATTATATGCATGTCTCTATGTATAATTAGTCTTTATATACTGGGTATATAAAGATAAAAAAGAACCAGTTACTGCTTCTAAATGGTTTTCATTCTACTGGTAGAGGGAATATATTTGTAGGTAAGTGAATATAAAATGATACAATATTCCATTGGATCTATGAATTCCCTACTAAGATAAAGGTAACTATCCCTTCATACTTGTGTATCTTAAATGACTCTTAATCTTCCTAAAAATTGAGTTCACTTGATATTACAAGGATACCAGTAGACAAAAGCTTTGTAAGGAGGATTTATATAAGGTGTGGCAATCCATGCCATCCTCCACCTCAATATAAACACAGAAAGATCAGACAGTTCAATGGAGGAAGTCAGAATTTATCAATCAATTTAATGTGTAAATAAAACTGATTTAAGTCCTAATCCTTTTATCAGGCAAAAAAATCAATCACAAAGTCAGATTTCCTTATGGAATTTTCCTACAAATCCATAAAGTGTGTCTAAGTCCTTAGTCAACTGCAGAGGATTATAGAGATTTGAATGTAAGAGGAAAGACAAGTAATACTACATCTTGTGATTGGTTGAGATAATTACCACTGCTCCCATTTTTCTTTCTCCCCTCCCACTTCGCACCCCCTTTCCACTTATGTTTAAAAACAGTAGCCAGTCCATCATTGGCAAAGTTATATATTGCAGCTCACTGATTTAAAGATGAAATTAGAAGTGGAGGAAGGAGTCCTTTGAATGTATAATGAACAGAAAGACATGATAAGGGAAAACAGATTCAGACAGACATCTGATGAAAACAGAAGCTTCAGGGAGTATGACCACTTATGGTACAGAGATGGGCCATCCTCTCTGAAATCTCACTCTCCCCCAACTGAGATCTGTACCTAAGGGGAGCTTCGTGAGGTTTCCTTAAGACAGAAAAACTCTGAAGTACAAAAAATTGTGAGTTAGCCATTTTGCCACTTATACTTCAAGTTTGAGTTTATTCTTTCCATGGACCCTATGTAGGAGAGTAAGCCCCGGAGAATGTTTGTACCAATTGGTCTTATTTCAGTGAATGCCTTTGTTAAAAGCTGGTTATGTCTAGTGGCTGATCATTAATGGGAAGTGCAATGTTAGGAGCTCAGGAGTAATAATGTTAAGAATAGACACCTCCAAGGTAACCTCTATTACATAAGGTAGTAGGCAATGATCTTCTAGGGATACAGTCTGGGAGTGCAGGTAAAAATTGGGGGAATAGCCTCCGAAAGGAGTATTATATCTATGAAGAATTTAATATAAAAAGCATTGTACCTTCAAAGACAGTGAAATCATTACACTTGATTTCTAGCTTCAAAGTCCCACATATTCTACTAGAGGGAAGGAAAATAGCACTGGAGAAAAAGTTAGGAAACACAGAAAAGGCCCATGCTGGAGGCAACAAAATTTTTAGGGCATTAAGCCATCTATTCTTAAGGTACATGAAAGAAGAGAGGATGCTAAAAGCATGAAAAACATCTCAGACCTCATTGTTACTAAGTCAACAGGGAAAATATCAGTTTCCAGCAATCTATATACTAATTAAAAAAAATCTCCATAAAACAAGCAAAAAAAACATCAAAACAGCATCAGTAACAACAAATACTTTTTGGGGTAGGTTCAGACCTGTAATTTCATTGATTTAGGTAATTCAATGTAAGGAAATTATATCTACCAGTGCATATGGTTATCTTACAGTATTTAAATGTACATGGGTTTGCAAGGATCAGTGTTGAAAAATTATCCTTGCATATGTTTTGAAAATAAAAAGCTTCAATAAAAAAATAAAATGTGCATGGGATAATAAGAGGTTAAGTGGAAGAATGTGTCAGTTGGGATTTGAACATGTCTTTCTAATTCTAAGATAAGCTATTTATGACACAGTTCTTCTCTTTTTTAATTTAAAATTTTTAAAATAAAAACATTACACAGAGGAAATAGGTTTTTGCAAGGAATATTCCATAGTAGCTAATATCTTTACCATCAAACAATTGACTTTAAAGTCAAGCAAATCCAAGGGGATCTTCATTTTTCTTCCAATGCTTTCTAGGACATTCATTGTCACATGATTTTACCTGGTTACAGATATTGGGGGTAGGGAGAGAGCATTACTATAAGAAACTTTTTTTTTATGGTTTGGCTTCCTAAGTTACAGACCCTATAAAATTTATACATTATGGATAAACTACAAACAACTTTTATTGCTGAAATTGTATAATTAAGACACAGCTTCCTACTTAAACAAGTAGTCTAGTAACCTTGGGAATAAAATGGTGAACAGATAAGCAATTTATGAATGTGTTAATTGTTCTTCCCTGTGATGGGTATTATAGTATTTAGCTGGTATTTTAGGACTTACATTGATATTTACTATACATTCTCTCTCTCTCTCTCTCTCTCTCTCTCTCTCTCTCTCTCTCTTTCCCCCTACCCTTTTATGAATATTTCTGTGTCTCTTTCTGTCTCTTCTCTCTCCTTCTCCTTTCTCTCTTTCTCCCTGAATTCTCCCTCTCTTCCCTTCCTTTTTCTTCTCTTTTCCCTTCTCTTCCCTTTCAGTGCCTTTCCTTCTCTTTTCTTCCTCTCCCTTCCCTTCCCTTTCTTTCTCTCCCATTCTCTCTCTCTCCCTCTTCCTTTCCTTTTCATCCTTCTCTCTTTCTCTCAATCATATTATTTTCTCTATTTGTTCTTGGAATCCCACCTAGGTTTTTCTGCCAGATTTCATCACTAAATTACATTAAAAAATTTTTTTAGAATGCATGCCATGGCATTTTAATGTACCATGGAGGAAGGTTTACAATATAGAGATTATAGCAGAAGAGGAACATTTGTTTCCCTTTTTATTACCTACTCCTTCATTTACTACTCTGAATCATTTGTTCTTCTAGAAACTGAATGCCAGATCATTCTGAGTTCAATTAGTTTCTTGTTCTTGCATCAGAAACAAATAACTGACTTTGAAAACCTAATCTGTGCAGTACATTGGGCCTATGGAACAATGTAGTATACACTTTCAATGTACAACTCCTCCACAGTAATTAGAGGGAAGAACAATTCACAGAACAGCTAAAGATTGTATTTGTCTAGCATACACTATATTATATCTATTAGAAATATCTTGTACAGAGATACAGAAAATAGCTTCAATAAAACATGATCTATTTTTCCAATAATGTAGCTAATGAATATTTTATTCCCTCAAGTATCAGATTTAATAAACATATTTTAAATTCATGGAAGAAAAGCATCACATATATCTAAGGTATTATTATGAGTATTATGAATAATTATTAAGAATTTCAATAATTGTTTATAACATCAATCTTAATAATTTAAAAAGATACTTTGCCTAAATAATGATCTCCTGACATGAATTTAGTGTTTCTAATTTTTAAAAATTTTGTTTTGTTAACATATCCACTTTTGGGAAATATCATTTTTGATATACCAACACATTCAACCGAGAATTATTGCCAATCTATGACCCAACAATCTCACAGAATTGTTGTCAATATTAAAGGGTTTTTTATAAATTGTAAAGTGCTGAAAAATTACAAAACATAATTGTTATTGCTATTATGAATGTATTAATTAGTAAGATTCAATAATCAGGTGAAATAAATTATGAAGACCAAACTAAAAGACACCTGCCATGCCTCATTGCATATTTAAATGTGTTATCTGTGATTTCATTACTTCCATGTGTGAAAGCTTCTTTCAAAAAAACAGATCCCAACCCCTATGTGACTTAAATATATACTAGGATCATTGATACAAACTTAGAAGAGATCTAGTCTGATCCCATCATTTTACAGATGAGGAACTAAAACCCAGAGAGATTAAAGTAATCTCTTTTACCTATCTAAAGGTAGTAAATGGCAGAACTGGCATCCTAACCAGCACCCTTAGATAAGTCTTAGGTATCCTCTGAGACTCTAAACTGCTAAGTGATTTGTCTGCAGTTTGGGATTTGCCACATGGAATCATTGCAGCCCTGGTTCTTGAACTGTGACTTGGGTAATGTTGCCAGTCCAAGTTTTGAAGATATCTTGTGGAATAGTTTTGAAGTAGCCCCTCTCCTCCCCTTCTCAAAAAAAACAACTTGTACAGATTTTACAGTGTTGTGAGAATTAAATGAATGAATATATACATAGATGTGCATATATACATATGTGTATATGTATATATATATATATATATATATATAAAGTGCTTCATAACTCTTGAATGTCAACCATTGTTATTGAAAGGCAATGTAGTTCAATGATTCTGGGGTCAGAGAACTTGGGTTTGAAACCCCACTTATTACTTGTTTGATAGTGGAGGAGTAGCATGACCTTTCTACATCTCAGTTTTCTCACTAGTGAGGTGAATAAGCTGGACACAAATACCTCTAAGATTCCTCCCAGCTTGAAATCCGTGGTCCTAATATTTGAATTTCCCTACCCCACAGAGCTGCTATAAGAAAAGCACTCTGTGTACTTCAAAGCACAATATAAATGTGAGTTATTATTATTATCTCTCATAGTGCTGCTTATCACAGTGCCAGGTACATAGCAAGTACTCAATACATACCTGATTGATTAATCTAATTAAGATTTGGTCAATAGCTGCATGCTGCTAGCTCTGTTTTCACATTTGGAAACAGAAATGTTCAAAAAGTCAGTTTGGTTGGAAATAGCCTTACTGAATCTCAGCCTGAAAACCTTCCTTTCTGATGAAGCTGTTTGGCTCCCACTTTATGAGCACAATTTTCAGAAGTAATTTGCTCATTGGCCACGCCTTTGTTGGAATGGGAACTCCACAGTGGTATTGATTTGAAAATCAAACTGCTGATTGTATAATTCCACAGGGAAGTTGTTGATGCTATCAAGCTTTCTCAGTGCATGCTGTGATTTTGAAGGAACAGGAAAGGTTAGTGGCAAAACAGAGGCACTGAAAACTAGAGTTTTTATTAGCTGGTAAGATGGTAGGGGCACTTTGCCGTTAAGTGGGATGATTATGGTTTGAAGGAACAATTACTAAGTAGCATGAAGGGCAAAATTACTTATAAAGTCACCTTGGTGTACCTATCATCCCAAAATGACAAAACAGATACCCATCCTTTTAATGGATTAATTTTTATGTTCACTTAGACATTACCATCATTATCTTCTTCCTAACACCAAACTTTAGAATCCCTGGCATCCTTTAAAACTCAGCTCAATCTACTCTCTAAAGAAGTCTTTTCCTATCTCCTAAGCTACCAATGTCTCCCTCCCTTTCTACCCCCAAACCAATGCTACTTTACATTTACTCTGTATTTATCTTTTATGTACCCATCTCTGTATATGCTATCTAACTGCTAGAAGGTAGGAACTGTTTTTCCTTTATTGCTGGTGTTTAGTTCATTCTTGGCACTCAGTATGTGATTAAAAATATTTAATGATTGTTTGGGTTTAAGCCATGATCCTTAAGAAAGAAATCTAGTCCATGAATCCCAAGACATTTTGAAAGATTTCAGGGATCAAAATTTACATTCCTTTGGGCCCCCAAAAATAGAAAAAAGAGAACTAAGAAAAGAAAGAAAAAACAAGAAAGAAGGGGGAAAAAGGAAAGGTCTGGTTGTCTGGTTTTAAGTGAGGCAGCTTCTATTCACAGAAGTTGTGAATGTAAATAGCAATTGTTTCTTTTTTGGCTAGAAACCCATTCCAGATATACACACACACACAACACACACACACACGTACACATGCACACACACACACATACACATTTTTAAAGCCATCCTTTGTTGTTGTTTTTTTTTTTTTTACTTAGCATTAATCCCCAATGGGCAGTTGCCTTAGTCAAAATGAGACCTATTAAAGATCTTGGTTTAAAAAGGCCAAGGTCTCCAACTGCATACAGGGCCATCTCTAGTCATTTTGATCTATATCTGGTTACTGGACCCAGATGGCTCTGGAGGGGAAAGTGAGGAGGTGAGGTTACTCAGCCCTCCCTCACTTAAATTCCAACTCACTCACATGCCATGTCATCATCTCCCTGATATCATGATTGTCTATGAGAACAAAGAACAAACAGCAATAAAAATAATGACTGCTTGAGTTAAATGAGCAAACTTCTTATTTTCTCCTTTTTTTCTTTAGAGAATCCAAGCTTTTCTCATGAGTATGAAAACACATACATTAATCCTAAAATCTCTTTATAACTTACTCTTTTCCTGAGTACCATAAAAATATATAACCCTGTGCTCCTTGCTGTGTTTTTGCTCTGTCCTTTCATGAGTCATTAAAAATCTTCATAACACCCAACTCAAGTATTAAGGATGGTTCTCTGATAAAATTATGAAAAAAAAGTTACTTAAAATCTATTAACTAAGTAACATCTCAGCTTGGCTCTATCCATGAAAAACTGAGCTTTAAAAGAATAGTCAAAAGAAGAATCACACTCATAAAATTTTCTTTTCCAGGACATGGTTAAAAGACTTAGGTATTTATATCATTATTATTTCTAATTAGGCATCACAAGGGAATGCCCTTAGAGAAAATGCCAAGAGGTGGTAGAACACTCCCAGCAAGACTTTCAAGGAAACAGAGCATCTAAAATGATGATGCCTTTGAAAAGAAATCTTTGCATTATTTAGGCTCATTAACATTCAGGGGCGATTCAGATCCAAGCTCATGGGGATGATAGTGAAATACAGAACTCAGGAGTGCTTTGGGCTTTATTTAATAACTACCAGAGTACATGAGGATCTTACTATTATAGAATTTGTTGTTTTTCGGTTATTTTTCAGTAGGATCTGATTCTGTGACCCCATTTGAGGTTTTATTGGCAGAAATAATGAAATAGTTTGCCATTTCCTTCTTCAGTTCATTTTTTATAGTTGAGGAACTGAGGCAAACTGGGTTGAGTGACTTGCCCAGGGTCACACAGTTAGGAAACATCTAAGACTAGATTTGATCTCAAGAAAATGAGTTTTCCTGACTCTAGGCCCAGTAGCCTTTCTACTGTACTACCTAATTACATTCACTTAGAATAGAATTTGTCAAAAAGTGAGTTCTACTTGAACCACATTTAAAGAGATTCAATTACATATGTACTTTTTATAATGTTGCCCCAACTTATGCCATCTCACAATTCCATCTCTGATATATTTTAATCAAAAGTCACAAAAATGATACAAAATGTGTTGTGAAATTGCCCAGCCAATTGGCTAAGATCAAATAATATGGATAAACCATGGAATTAACTTCTTTTGTAAAGTTACTTTAAATTTTGTATGTGTAGTTGTCTCTTTCCCTTCCTCTCTCTCTCTCTCTCTCTCTCTCTCTCTCTCTATATATATATATATATATATGTGTGTGTGTGTGTGTGTGTGTGTGTATGTATATACACACACACATATATTATATATCTTTTTCTTTGTCTCTCTCCCTTTCCCTCTCTGTCTGTTGGTCTGTTTGTCTATCTCCCTCCCCCTCTTTCTGTGTGTTTTTGTATTTTTTATTTTTGGTTGATGAGCAACATTACAAACAGTACAAATGAGAGTCTGGGACTTTAATCAGACAGCATGCCAGGTTATGTGAACCTTATTGAACCAACCCTCTTTGCCTCAGGTGCTTATGGATGATTGATGATAAGAGCTGATGAGGGACTTTCAGAAGTGAGACAAGCCCAGAAATGAGACAGTAATATTAAAGTCTTCCAGTTCTGGTCTGTTGAAGGCACCTTACTATAAATAACCAGTTTTGATAGATCTCAGAGCAACCAATTTAAGTAGGAATAAGAAGCCTAGATCTAGAACCTATACCTTTTCTGTCTAGAACATCAGCCTTTGAAGCTCCTCAGTTTTTAGCTAACTGAAGCCATCCAGAAATTCATGGTGAGGAATGTAGGACTATAGTTCAGTGGAATCTGGAAAATAAATTATAAATTCATATTTACCCATGTAATTTATGCCTTGCATATATGTGCATATTCTCATTGATGTATGTGTTAATTACTACAGGTTTTGAGTAGGCTATTGTTTTCCTATTTCTTTGTGTTTAGCTGCTTTTGTGCTAATATCATGCAATGTATTTTACTAGTCTTTTAACTATACATGGTTTTGCGACTTGTTTATTTGTGGATATGCTGTTTTTTTCCACTTTTTTTTGTTATTCTAGAGATCTAATTATATTATTATTTCTCTATCTTTGCTTTACTGTTATATGCATTTATTTGTGTTCTCTATATTCCTACCTTGCTGTGACATGTACATGTAATATGCCTTGCATGTAATTTAGGCCTGAAGTTACTATAGCAGCTTTTTAAGGTTTACATTGTTATATTTATTGTTGATGTATTTTCACTGTGAAAAGCACCTGGAGATGATTACCTGGGATGCTGGGTTAAGTGTGGATATTTATTTTGATGTACTGATATGTAATTACAGATGTCAAATGGACCATAGTTGATTTTTTTAAGGAACTGTAAAAATCCTTACTTTGGGTAAGAATACAGTGTCATTTGTGAGGGATGTTGGCAAGAAGTTGAAGTGAAAGCTGGAAGCCTTCCAAGAAAGACCTATCACAAACTCTGGGAATTACTCTGAGGTATGAGTGGTGGATCAGGAAACTACTATTCAAAACTAGGTTCAGATATTTAGCTTAAAGCCTTACACATAATACAATGTCAACAATAAATAGTCAATAAATGTTTATTGACTGCTCACCTCTGTCTGCCTAAGTTTCCTCAATTGTGCAGGGGATAATAACAGCATCTATCTTCTTCACAAGTTAAGAAGTGAGTATAAACAATGGGGCTCATATTCCAAGAGCACCACTGGGTTTCAGTTCTAGGTTCAGCCCAGTCAGAAACCCACAAAAGAAAACTCAGGGTAGTAATCCCAGATCAAAGGAAAACCTGTAGTTCTGCTGTTCAGAACCTGCAAAGCTTACCAGTTGCCTTACAGTAGCAGAGTCTGTTGTTGCTCAGGATCCAAATCCAGGTCAGGTACTTGCAGAGCTCAGACTAAGGAGACAGTAATCAGATTTTGGATCTAACCACATCAGTTTGGGAACATTGAAAGTTTGCTTATTCCCAGTTTAAGCTGGCTTAGATAGCTTGGAACACAGAGCTCAATCCTCCCCCTCACATGTCTTTTCTCCACAAAGAAATGGGAGAACCAGTGGTCTTCCTGCAACTTTGTGCCTAAATCACACTAATAGTTTAGATTGTCCCTAATCAAATCACCTCATCTGTTTGATATTTGATTCTAAATGTGTGCCAAATTGCAGTTTCCTAGTGTTTCCTACATGACTGACTTACTTATTTTTATGCATTATTTCTTGCTTCATGGATACAAAATGCATACTCTGTAGCATAAATTTTGCAGGCATCTTGTCACTGTTTCAGTTTATTTCACATTCTCCCACTCTACCCACTTTGGAATGTTATCATTTCAGGAAGCAAAAGCAATGCATTGAGGTGAAGCATTCTGTTAAAAGTAGTTTTATTTTGATAAACAAACAAATAAATAAATAGATACTCCACTTAGATGGTCTTGGGGAACCCCAGTGCATTTTCTTTAAGAGAGAGAATTAAAAACCTAGAGTATAAGTGGGCAGCAACCCAACCCCTTTTATTATATTTGAGGTGGTATAACTGATATGGGTTACTTGTAACTGTAGTCTGCATTGTGGCAATTAAAAAAAAACTTTGGAGAAGATATACTGATAGGCAGATCATCCCTGATGCTGCAAGCAGGCCTGACTTGAGTAGTTAATTCATTATGGGTGAAGAATTACAGATGGGATAAAAGCATGAAATCTTATCCCAAAGAATTATGAGTAATTGTGTTAGAGTTTGCAATTTTAAGTTATCCCCTAATTGCTTTGATTTGAGACTGTGTAGAATGGACTCTGTGAATGGGGCAGCATAGTAGGAGTTGTAAAAATAAACAATGACATTGTTACATCTCCTCTTGGGCCTCCAAATCCAGCATTATTTCCTGTATTGCATCAATTCAATCACATTTAATCTGGTTAAATGAAAGGAGAATTAAAGAAAAATGTATTTACTGAAAATCTTTTTTCAGGGTACTTAGAAAAATATTCTAAAAAGTTTTGCTTTCTTCCATTTCACTTGAAGGGATTTAAGCTATGGATGATTTAAGAAAGTTACTCAGGGATACTTTATGTCCCCTAACAAATACCTTTCCTCCACAAAGAAAATGATAGAATCAATGGTCACCCCGGGAACTTTGTACTTAAACCACACCAATAGCTAAGTCTATCCTTCATTAAATTACTTTATTTCCTTGACTAGATTTGTGATTTCATTGGAACAAGGAAGTTTTGTAAATATACTTTCTTTGCAATCTGTAGTTTGAGAAAGTTGTCTAGGGCCATTGAAAACTTAAATATCATGCTTAGTATCACACAGTAAGTATATGTTAGAAGTAAAACTGCTTTCCATCTGATATATCATGCTATTGTGTCTTGGATGTAGCAGATGCTTAATAAGTATTTTTGCTCGAATTGATAAATATTAGGCATTCAATAAATACTTGTTCTTTTAAGTATAATCATATTGGAGAAACAAGGGGTGTTTGAAGGGTAGAAGATAATTGTCAAATTTAACCAGAAATTGGTTTCATGTGCTCACAATTGGAGATTCAGTAACCAAGCATAAAAGGAGGCAACATGTAAAAGAAATACCACTTAAATAAAGACATCTTGAGTGACACAGAACCAGGTATGGGATTTTAGCCTCTCTGGTCATTTTAACTTTGACCTCTGATCAAGAGGTCATGAATAAAAGGAGAGCAGACTTATTCTGACTGAGTTAAGAGTTAATTATGCAGTTAAAACTCTTCCTGAATTCATGGCCCAGAGGAAATAAAGATAACAATTTGTAGAAATCTTATTACCTCAAGAGCATACATAGAAGAGAAAGCATATGAGACACTGCTTAATGTTCCTTATAACTAAATGTATCTATTCTGCTAACCTTCTCTCATGGGTGTGTGAAAAGGGTTGACTTTTAAATTAAAAGGGCTGAAGAATGTTCTTTTTCTGTGAAAGAAGAAAATAAAATGTTCATTTTCAAAACCATTGCTTGCTGCTATATTCCAAATTGCTCAGATAAATTAAGTATCACAATGCATTGGTAAGCTGGAAAGAGTCTTTGTATCTGTAGCTTCTGTGCCAAGAGAGTGTTGGGTTCATTTCTATGCATCTCTTGCCTATTTCATGTGTATTTCTATATAAGAATGGGAAAAGATCAATAACATCTTATGGACAGAGAAACTGAGTTGACTCAGAACGAAATTTTCCTTTTCTGACATTGATAGGTACCACAAAGATCCAGAGAAGAATAGACCTCAGTTTCTTTTCTGTAAAATGAATTTGTTGTACTAACAAATGTTTAGCTGGTAAATGTTAATCAGCCCCCTTCCAAATAAAAAAAGTATGCATAGCATGCTTTTAAGATTAATCTAGATTATTAACATTTTCCCCATCACTTTCTTAAGTCTGGGCAATCAACTGTTATGAATGAGGAAACCCTGACAGAGTTTCTGGGTAATTAATAATCACTTTATTAGTTAGACTAGCTGGCATTCCATGAATTGATAGACAGTAGTTTCTCTCAGTAATTAAAGGCAACTAATGGAGACACAGAATGTCTTAGATATTTTTGTAAAAAGAATTCATTTGGCAAGTGAAAACCAACCCTAATGAGAGAAGGGCTACAAATCTTCAACTCCTCCTGCTGAGAATGTGCCTTCATCATGAGATTCAGCTTTCTCTAGCAATCCAGACCACTCTATGTTTTCTTCTTCATGAATGTTGAAAACTCTCTTTACATGTTTGGAAAAAGAAAATACTATTGAAAAAAAATAAACAGAATTAATCACCATAGGGCCATCAAACAACTTTCAAGGGATGTTAAATGACTTCAGGCTTTCAAGGAGACACTTTGTTTGAGAACAGCCTTTAAGACAATATTTTACTCTACTGAAATAAATGTGATGTTAAAAACCATCAATAAACAATAAAAACATATTTGTAATATGCTCAGATCATGGAAGGTTGTAGTTTGTCCTTCATTATGGAAGAAGACCATGACATCAAGAAGATGATATCATGATATGCAAGTGAATTGGGTTTAAATGAGGGAGGGCTGGGCAAGGTCACCTACCTCACTTTTCCCTCCAGAGCCATCTGGGTCCAGTGGCCAGATTAAGAGCAAGATGACTGGAAATGGCCCTGGAGGCAGTGGGAGATCTTGACCTTTTTAAGCTCAGGCCAACAAGTCTCAGTTTCACTGAGGGTGCACCCATTCAGTGATTAAAGCCAGGAAGCAATTGAAGCAAAAAATCTTCTCTTTCACCAAGTCCAGAAAAAAAGTCTAAATAAATAAATATATGAATCTTAGAGTGAAAGACCCTCAGGGTTTCTGACCAAAGCAGAAATGATAGCTATTTACATTCAATTTGAGTCAATCAGGATCCAAACAATTACCAAAAGAGGGCTTGGTCTGGGACCTATTGATAGCCAACCAATGAGAATCAGATTGGTTTTGATTTAAGGTATGGTCCTTAAGAAATCTAGCTAGTAAATCCCAAGATAAATCTTGGAAAGGTTCAGAGATGCAAAAGAAAAGGAAAAAGCAGCTTTTAAGTGCATCTATAGAGAAGGGTATGATACCCTATGTGGACAGAGGGAAGAAAGGGAAGGAAAGAAGGAAGGAAGGGAGGGAAGAAGAAAGGAAAGAAGGAAAGAAGGAAGGAAGGAAGGAAGAAAGGAAGGAAGGCAGGAAGGAAGGAAAGAAAGGAGGGAAGGAAAGAAAAGAAGGAAGGAAGGAAAGCAAGGAATGAAAGAAGGAAAAGAAGGAAGGAAGGAGGGAGGAAGGGAGGAAAGGGAAGGAAAGAAGGAGGGAGAGAAGGAGAAAAGGGAAGCAAGGGAAGGAGAGAGGGAGGGAGAAAAAAAGGGAGGAGAAGGAGGGAGGGAAGGAGGGAAATCATGGAAAAGGTTTGATGGAACACACTTGTATTGCAAGGGAGAGGGGATGAAACTCAATGAAAACTATAACTTCTCTTTTATATCTAAGGAAGATAGAGTGCTCTGTGGCCATAATAATGATAGTTCTTTGTACTTAGTGTCTGTTTCATTTATCTAAGGGCCTCTGAGTGCTTCACAAGGAGTCTGATAATCTCTTTTGCTGAGATTAGGGGCAATGGGGATATAGAGGTCAAATGATTTGTTCACTGGGAAAGACTGAGTCTAAAGTTGGATGAAAGTCCTGACAACTGATTCTCAAATGGCTTAAGTAGGTACTAGAGTATTCTTTGACTCTCATAGCAGGACAGAAGATTGTGGTGATTTGCTTTCTCTTATCCCTTAAATACATTTTATGATGCATTTTATTTGTATTTTATAATCATTTCCAGGAAAAAATACCTTTCCCAGTTGAATTAGTTCTCCTCCATCTCTTCCATGATGAAAAAGTCATTATCAATCATTTCTAACTCTCGGTGACCTATCAGGGATTTTCTTGGCAAAGATCCTGGAGTGCTTTGTTGTTTCCTTCTCCAGCTTATTTTATAGATGAAGAAACTGAGAAACTCAGGAAGAATAGACACTCTCCCACTGTGCTACTTAACTGCTTTGATGTAATATTCCACTTCAGAAGAATTTGGCCATGCCTATCTGTAAAGCCTAACCTATAAAGCCTAAAACTATATTGTAAAGCAATGGCCATCAAAATAATTTTGTACTAGCTAAGAAATAAGAGTAGTCAACCAGCAGATTAGATTAGGTGTACAAGACAAAATAGTCAATGACTATAGTAATCTAGTATTTGATACACCAAAAGACTCCAGCTTCTGGGATAAAAACTCATTATCTAAAAAACATTGTGGGGAAAATTGGAAAACAGTATGGCAGAAACTAAGCACTGACCCACAACTGACGCCATATACCAAGATAAGGTTGAAATGGGTTCATGATTTAGACATAAACAGTGATATCAAAGGCAAATTAGGAGAAGAAGGGATAATATACCTCTCAGATCTGTGGAGAATAAAGGAATTTATGGCTAAAGAAGAACTAGAGAACATTATGAAATTCAAAATGGATAATTTTGATTATTTAAAATTTAAAAAGTTTTTGTATAAACAAAACCAATGCAGCCAAGATTAGAAGGGAAGCAATAAATTGGGGAAAAATTTTATATCCAAGGTTTCTTATAAGACCTCATTTCTAAAATATAGAGAATTGATTCAAATTTACAAGAGTACAAGCTATTCTCCAGCTGATAAATGGTCAAAGGATATGAATAATTTTCAGATGAAGAAATTAAGACCATTTTTAGTCATAATGTTTAAATCAGTATTGATCAGAGAAATATAAATTAAGACAACTCTTAGGTATCAATGCACACTCAGATTGGCTAAGATGACAGGAAAAGATAATGATAAATATTGGAGGAGATATGGAAAAACTGGGACACTAATACATTGTTGGTGGAGTTGTAAATTGATCTAACCATTCTAGAGAGCACTATGGAACTGTACCCAAAGGGCTATGAAACTATACATACCTTTCAATCCTGCAGTGTCTTTCTACTGGGTCTGTATCCTAAATAAATCATAAAAAAGGGAAAATGACCCACATTTGCAAAAATGTTTGTAGCAGCCCTTTTTGTAGTGTCAAAGAACTGGAAACTGAATGGAATCCCCATCAGTTGGGAAATTGCTGAAGAAGTTATGGTGTATGCATTTTATGGAACATTATTATTCTATAAGAAATGATCAGCAAGATGATTTCAGAGAGGCCTAGAGAGACTTACATGACCTGACACTAAATGAAGTGAATAGAACCAAGACAACGTTGTACACAGTGACCACAAGATTATGTGATGATCAATTGTGATGAACTTGGCTCTTTTCATCAGTGATTCAAGCTAGTTCCAATGGACTTGTGATGGAAAGGGACTTTTCCATTCAGAAAGATCACTATGAAAAGTGAATGTGGATCACAACATAGTATTTGTGCTTTTTTGTGTGGTTTGCTTGCTTTTTATTTTATTTTACTTTTTGCTCTGATTTTTCTTGTGTAGCATGAAAAATATGGAAATATGCATAGAAGAATTGTACATATTTAATATATATTGGATTGCTTACTGTCTTAGGGAAGGGGAGGGGGAGGAAAGAAGGGAGAAAAATTTTGAACATAGGGTTTTGCAAGGACATATGTTGAAAATTACCTCTGCATGTATTCTGAAAATAAAAAGTTATTATTAAAGAAATTAGCTATGTTGAGGGAGACATATTTCATTATCTATTCTCCAGGTTCATCATTGGTTCTTCCTTTAAGTAGAATTTAACTTCCTTTTACTGATTAATTTGGATTATTGTACATACTGTTCTATGATTTTTATTTCACATGTATTAATACAAATCTTCCTACATTTCTCTGAATTCCTTGTTTTTGTGATTTCTTACTGCACAACCAAGTTATATATATCAGTTTTTTTTCAACCTTTCCTCACTTTATGGGCAATGGGTAACCACTGGAGCTTCCTGAGAAGAGGAGAAGGTGATATCATCAGACTTTTACTTTAGGAAGATCACTTTGGTAGGTAGGTAGAGGATAAGAGTTTGGAAGCAGGAAGTCCAATCAGAGATATTCTAGGAGTCTGAGCATGATTTTATAAGTACCTAAACCGTGTGTCAAATATGAGAATAAAAAGAAGAGACTGACACTGGGAGATTTTTTGAAGTTAGAAACAGCAAAACTTGGCAAACTATTTCCTCTTCATTGGAGGAAAGTTCTCCCTTATCATTCTTGAGACTAACAATTTGATTTTCCTCTTTCCTTTTCCTTATCAAATTAACTAAAGGCTTATCTATTTTGTTAGTTTTTTCATAGAACCAACTCTTAGTTTTATTTATTAACTCAATAGTTTTCTTATTTTCGATTTTATTAATTTCTCCTTTTACTTTTAGAATTTCCAATTTGGTATTTAATTGAGGGTTTTTAATTTGTTCTTTTTCTAGTTTTTTTAATAATAAGCCCAATTCATTGATCTTTTCTTTCTCTATTTTATGCAAGTAAGCATCTAGAGATATAAAATTGCCCCTTAAAACTGCTTTGGCCGTATCCCACAAATTTTGGTATGTTGTCTCCTTATTGTCATTCTCCTGGATGAAATTATTGATTGTGTCTATGATTTGCTCTTTCACCCATTCATTCTTCAGGATTAGATTATTTAATTTCCAATTACCTTTTGGTTTATTTTCTCCTGGCCTTATATTGCATGTGATTTTTATTGCATCGTGATCTGAAAAGGATGCATTTACTATTTCTGCCTTTCTGCATTTGATTTTAAGGTTTTTATGCCCTAATACATGGTCAATTTTTGTATAGGTTCCATGGACTGCTGAGAAAAAAGTAAACTCTCTACTGTCTCCATTCAACTTTCTCCATAGATCTATCATACCTAACTTTTCTAACAATTGGTTTATCTCCCTAGTTTCTTTCTTATTTATTTTGTAGTTTGATTTATCTAATTCTGAGAGAGCAAGGTTGAGATCCCCCACTAGTATCATTTGGCTGTCTATTTCTTCTTGCATCTCTCTTAATTTCTCCCCTAGGAATTTGTGTGCTATTGCACTTGGTGCATATATATTTAGTATAGATATTGCTACATTATCTATGGTACCCTTTAATAAAATATAGTTTCCTTCCTTATCTCTTTTGATTAGATCTATCTTGGCTTTTACTTGATCTGAGATAAGGATTGCTACCCCTGCTTTTTTTTGTTCACCTGAAGCATAATAGGTCCTGCTCCAGCCTTTTACCTTCATCCTATATGTGTCACTATGTTTTAGATGTGTTTCTTGTAGACAACATATTGTGGGATTCTGGTTTTTAATCCAGTCTGATATCTGCTTCCGCTTTATGGGAGAGTTCATCCCATTCACATTCACAGATAGAATAACTAATTCTTTATTTCCTGCCATCTTATTTACCCAAGTTATGTTTTCCCCTTTCCTTTCCCCTTTCTCCCTTCCCCCCACCTCAGTACTTTGCTTTTGATGACCCCTCCCCCAAACAATACTCCCCTTTCCTTTCCCCTATCTCCCTTCCCCCCTCCTCAGTACTTTGCTTTTGATGACCCTCTCCCCCAAACAATACTCTACCCTTTAGATCCCCTCCCCCTGTTTTTACTCCTTTCCCCTGATTCTTTCCTCCTTTCCCTCCCACTTCCCTCTAGCAACAGACAAGTTTCTATGTGAAATCAAATGTCTGATATACACTTTTAGAGCCCAACCTGATGAGAGTAAGATTTACACAGTGCTTGTCTCCCTCCCCTCTTTCTCTCAATTATATTAGGTTTTCTTTGCCTCTTCAAGTGATTTTACCTTGTTTTTACCTCCTTTTTTTTTAGATCTTATTTTACCACTTTTCCCCTCTTTTCCCCAGTATGACAACCTTTTCCCCTCTAGTTCTCTTTTTCATATTATCAAAGTAATATTTAGTTAATTATATCCCCAAACTTTGAGTATCCCCCTAGTAAAAATAAAGTTCTCAAGAGTCCTTTCCTTTTTACCTTTTTATGTATCTCTTGAGTTCTGTGTTTGGGTGTCGAATTTTTTGTTCAGATCCGATCTTTCCATTAGAAATAGGTGAAATTCACCTATATCATTGAATGACCATCTTCTTCCCTGGAGGATAATGCTCATTCTAGCTGGATAGGTTATTCTTGGCTGTAATCCAAGTTCCTTTGCCCTTCAGAATATCTGGTTCCAAGCCCTTTGATCCTTCAGTGTGGAAGCTGACAGATCCTGACAGATTCTAATTATTGATCCTCGGTATTTGAATTGTTTCTTTCTAGCTGCTAGCAGAATCTGTTCCTTGGTGCTATAGTCCTGAAATTTAGCCACGATATTCCTTGGGGTTTTAATTTTGGGGTCTCTTTCAGGAGGTGATTGGTGAATTCTTTCAATGGCGATCTTGCCCTTTGATTCTACAATCTCAGGGCAGTTTTCTTTCAGGATTTCCTGGAAGATAGTGTCCAGATTCTTTTTTTGATCATGGCTTTCAGGAAGTCCAATAATCCTTAGATTGTCTCTCCTAGATCTATTTTCTAAGTCAGTTGTTTTTCCTAGGAGATATTTCATATTTTCTTCTAATTTTTCATTTTTTTGTTTTTGTTTGACTGATTCTTCAAGTCTTAGTGAGTCATTCACTTGCATTT